>CM045890.1:3584276-3611776 GCA_025169545.1 Anguilla japonica | reverse complement strand
AAGAGGGAAAAAAAGAAGAAGAATATTTGCTTTATGTAAGAGCAGCGAGCTTGAGTGAGCGAGGCAGGGGAGAACGGGACACTCGTGCCTACGCAGGGATGTACACTTCGCGGTGGGTCGAGCCGTTAGCCCGTTAGCTCGTTAGCGCGCTTTGAGCCGGCGCGCGCCGATTCCCCACCACCGTGCTCGCCAAGCGTAGCGCTGGTGGACGGGCGGTCCTGGCGCCGTCGCCTGGGAAACAGGCCGTAAGGCACTCTGCTCATGGGTAGTGTGGCAACGATCGAATGCACAACCACAACATGGCCACTCGTGGCTTCTGAGGGCTCATGTGTTGCCGTCCCGTTGGCGTGGAGACGCTGTGAACGTGACCCCGCATCGTGCTGTTAGCCTTTAGCGCTACATGGAACGTGATCGCGCTGTTAGAGCGCTGCAGCGCAGTGACCCTGCATCGTGCTGTTAGCCTTTAGCGCTACAGATAAGCAGTCTGGGTGAATGTGACCCCGCATCGTGCTGTTAGCCTTTAGCGCTACAGCTAAGCAGTCTGGGTGAATGTGACCCCGCATCGTGTTGTTAGCCTTTAGCGCTGCAGCTAAGCAGTCTGGGTGAACGTGACCCCGCATCGTGCTGTTAGCCTTTAGCGCTGCAGCTAAGCAGTCTGGGTGAACGTGACCCCGCATCGTGCTGTTAGCCTTTAGCGCTGCAGCTAAGCAGTCTGGGTGAACGTGACCCTGCATCGTGCTGTTAGCCTTTAGCGCTGCAGCTAAGCAGTCTGGGTGAACGTGACCCTGCATCGTGCTGTTAGCCTTTAGCGCTACAGCTAAGCAGTCTGGGTGAATGTGACCCTTCATCGTGCTGTTAGCCTTTAGCGCTGCAGCTAAGCAGTCTGGGTGAACGTGACCCTGCATCGTGCTGTTAGCCTTTAGAGCTGCAGCTAAGCAGTCTGGGTGAAAGTGACCCTGCATCGTGCTGTTAGCCTTTAGCGCTGCAGCTAAGCAGTCTGGGTGAACGTGACCCTTCATCGTGCTGTTAGCCTTTAGCGCTGCAGCTAAGCAGTCTGGGTGAACGTGACCCTTCATCGTGCTGTTAGCCTTTAGCGCTACAGCTAAGCAGTCTGGGTGACCGTGACCCTGCATCGTGCCGTTAGCCTTTAGCGCTACAGATAAGCAGTCTGGGTGAACGTGACCCTTCATCGTGCCGTTAGCCTTTAGCGCTGCAGCTAAGCAGTCTGGGTGAACGTGACCTCGCATCGCGCTGTTAGCCTTTAGCGCTGCAGCTAAGCAGTCTGGGTGAACGTGACCCTGCATCGTGCTGTTAGCCTTTAGCGCTACAGATAAGCAGTCTGGGTGAATGTGACCCTTCATCGTGCTGTTAGCCTTTAGCGCTGCAGCTAAGCAGTCTGGGTGAACGTGACCCTGCATCGTGCTGTTAGCCTTTAGCGCTGCAGCTAAGCAGTCTGGGTGAAAGTGACCCCGTATCGTGCTGTTAGCCTTTAGCGCTGCAGCTAAGCAGTCTGGGTGAAAGTGACCCCGCATCGTGCTGTTAGCCTTTAGCGCTGCAGCTAAGCAGTCTGGGTGAAAGTGACCCCGTATCGTGCTGTTAGCCTTTAGCGCTGCAGCTAAGCAGTCTGGGTGAACGTGACCCTGCATCGTGCTGTTAGCCTTTAGCGCTGCAGCTAAGCAGTCTGGGTGAATGCGACCCTGCATCGTGCTGTTAGCCTTTAGCGCTGCAGCTAAGCAGCCTGGGACTCAACCCCACTGAGCGGCGGCAAGCCCTGTTTTTGTTGTTCTGGAAGGCGCAGGGCGGGAGGTGGTGGGTTATGACCCATGGAATGCAGAGGGACAGTCATGTGACCTGGGGGCAGGGTTTGGGTGTGTGAGTATGGCCTCGTGCTCCCGACTTGTTTTGATACCGGGAACAGGGCGCGCCTCAATGTGGCGGCACAGGGGTGACTCAGACCGGCGTGGCTAGGCCTGGGATATCCCTGCAAGCACGGCGGCCATATTGCCCCCCCCCCCCCCCCCCCCCCCCCCCCCAGCTCCCATGGTCGCCCTGTATAGGCCGGAATGTCCCGTCCTGCTGTGAAGTAGTAGAGATTAGAGTGCGTATTTAAGCAATGCTACACTCATGGACTTACTCATAGCTTCCCTGGATCTGTGTACATTGTGGGAGTTTGTTCAAAACATGGGAGAGGGAATTATAGTGACTAGATCTGCACGCAAGATATTTACAGGGCCAACCTCTCTGGTAATTTTTTCGAAATTACATGTGACCCACTCCTCATCTTTTTCTGTCTTTCTGTTTTTCCTCTTTCCTTGTCCCCTCTCTCCTTCATAAGGGCAGATGCAGTGGTCCATGGCATTTATGATAGCCCCCCCCCCCCCCACATCCAAACTTTGCACACAGCTATTCCTCTAAGTGCTTTTTTATTGTCTCGGGACCTTTTAAATGTGATGGGAAATCATCGGAATGCATTTTTATTCCTGAATTTTCCACGAAACGGGGAAGTAATCACATAAATGGACGCATTAGAGGACATGTTTGGTTCATTCTTTCCCACCCACCAGTGAAAAGAAATGTGTTTTTTTTGGGGGGGGAGAGGGGGGAGTGGGGGAGGGTCAACTCACACATTCTCCCTCTGTGACATCATAAAGGGAGTTCTCTCCGACCACTCGGTACCAACAGCTCCTCACGGTGCATTATGATGTCACAGAGTCAGGGGCACAGGCCGCTCACAGGAAACGCCCACTCCTCCGTCTCCATGGAGATTAATGGAAGACTACCCCCCCCCCCCCCCCCCCAGAGTGGAGAGCAAGGTGCCAAAAAGCATTTCCTTCACTCCACAGAACAATATTAAGCATTTCACTTACTACACGGCCATTTTGGGCACAGGTCCTGCTGCACGTTTCAATGAAGACAAACAAGTGACTAAAGGATGAGTCAGTGCGACAGTGCCTGGAAATCATTGTGTGACTCAGTAAATAAGATAATTGAAGGCAGAAGTGTCGACTTGCCTTGCCAATTTGAACACAATAGCATCGGAGAAAAAAAAAAAAACAACTTGCAACCATTGCTCCATGGGCTGTGTACAAAATAACAAACCTTCAAGCGCCAATTATTGCTTAATGTAAAGAAGGTTAAAAGATCTCCTTAGTACAGTATTGTGTGTCAGTTTGTTTCTCTGTCAGTAAACAGTGTTATTGACTTAAATATAATGGGACAGTGGGAAAATGAACAAAAATATTGCATATTTTTCACTGAAGCTGCCAGTTTTTAAAGATATGGGATTTCATGAAGTAATAAAATAAAGTAAAAATGAAGTAAAAATGGAAATTCTAGCATATTTAACAAAATATGCAACATTTTGTCTAGAAAAATGGCAGGTTTAATTTATTTGCCCCTGGATTATTATTATTATTTTTTATTTTTTTTGCGCTTTTAATTTTTCATCAGCATCGGTTGCATGTTCAGACCAGGCGTGGGGAGTGCGAAGCCGTCCCAGAAGATCGGAGCCTCAAGACGCGACTCAAAGGCTCGCTAATATTCCGTAGGTTTTTGTTGATGAGAGACGGCCGAGGGCCTTGTTAAGTCAGATGTCTCCTCCGCCCCTGTGGTTCCTGTGGTTCTCTTCTCAGAGAATTCATTCAATCGGGGGGGGGGGGGGGGGGGGGGGGGGGGGGGCACAACATGGCAAATGTGCTTCTTAGTCCAACAGGCTTTAGTGATGATCATCGTCAAGAAATGCTGCAACTTACTCAACTGGCAGCCCTTCATAGACTCGCTGTATCTTTGGCCCCTTTGGTTGTTAAGAACAAACAAACAAACAAAAAAAAATGAAACAAAACAAAACCAAATCACTTCGATGCATCAGAAATCATGGCAACGTCACGGTCTGCAAATGCACATCTTCAGCAGTACCACCCACTGGGGAGAGAATTTTAGGTGGTACTTCAGCCGTGCGGATTTGAAGAAGGCTTACTCTAGCTCTAGCTCTATCTCTATCGTCACACGCACACACTGTACAGAACATCGCGCGTAAGAATGTGGACCCTGATATTCCTGATGATGGAGTGGGTGGAGGGGAGACTAACACACATCTGCACCAAATGTGCGCCCCTCCCCCACTAAAGGCAGGGGGTTGGGGGGTCGGGGGGGAACGAGGGGGGGTAGAAGAGAAAGACCAGTGCAGATCGAATCGCCACGGCAGACTTTTTATTAATATTGTGCCCCCCCTCCCCCTCCTCCTCGCACTCGCACACACACACACGCACACACACGCACGCACGCTCTTGCGGAGAGGAAATTGTTTTTGAAAGTGAGGAAGTCGCACTGTCCATCATTTCTATGTGCTGTGTAACATGAGCAAGAGATCACAAGACTAACAACTTGCTGTAAACGAGGAAAAAAAAAAAAAACGCTTTTTTGTCCTTGCCGACCAGACGATATACAGTGGCCTTTTTTTTACGCAAAAGTAAAAATAAAACAAAAGAAAGATGTTCCGTTTTTAGTGCCGGCCGTTAAAAAGGAGGGCTGGAGAATAGTTTCCTTGTTGTCAGAGGTGAGGTCTTATATAAGTTCTGTCGATTTGATAGATTTCGGACCGTCGCTGAGCAATAATAGGCTTTCCATTATCTCTCTGAGACATCCAATATGCTCAAAGTCCCCCCCCCCCTCCGCACCCCCCCCCCCCCCCCCCCCCTCCGCCCCCGATGACAAGGTAGACTGGAACATCTGTGTGTCGTTACGCCCCATCAGCGCAGTCCCACAAGGGGGCAATTAATAACCAGGGGTGGGGTTGGGGAAGGGGGGGGGGGGGGGGATTTGGGGGGTGGATCATAATCTGATTTAAGCAAACGGGCTGCTGTTTGATGAATGGTCCGAACGCGCTATTCATTAAGAGCAAAGCAGACGTGACGTTCGGGCCGGCAGAACCCTGCACGTGATTTGCGGTCGGATACCACCCCCCCCCCCCCCCATCCCTGTCCCATCCCCCCCCGCCCCCCCCCCCCCCCCCCCCCCCGAATAAGTGTTTCCAGCACGTAAAAATCAATAATGTTAAAAAGCCGTGTCAACAATAATAATTTAATATATCTTTTTTTTTTTTTTTTTTTTTTTTTCATGGACCAAGAATAAAATAAAATGAAACATTTCATTGCTTCTCATAAATAAATTTAGTGTCAAACGCGGGTGCGAGCGGCACGCGGTAAAATTTGCAGCGTTAAATCAAGTCTAGCGGAGTTTATACGGAGTCCAGCGGGGACTCGTACCAAGGTATCAAGTACTGTATCACGGTTAATTTTACATTGGAAATTTTACTGCGCGCGCGGGGGGGGGGGGGGGGGGGGGGGGGTGGGGGGGGGGGGTGGAACGAGCACAAGCATAACCCAAAGGAAGCAAGATAAGGCCGAATTTCAAATTCTTTCCTCAATGCTGAACGTGTCGCGAGAAAACAAAAAAGGGAAGGGGGTGAGGAAACGAGGACAGAGGAAATTTCCGCCATTTTTCATAACTCCCCCCCCCCCCCCCCCCCCCCCATTTTAAGTGTGGTATTACATACACATGGAACTTTGTTGAATGATTTGCCACTGAAATATACTGAAGCAGATTGGATTAATTCGGAATAGTGTATTTTTTGCTTGTTGTCATAACTACGGGATTTTTTTGTCGTAAATACGATCTCGTAATTTTGAGAACAGATATCAAAATTTCAAGGAAAGATCTCGTAATTACAAGAAGAGATGTCACAATTTTGAGAAAATATCTTTTTTTGTAAATAATAACATTGAAAAAGCATTAAATAACATTGAATGCATTTCCCATCACCCCCTCATTGGTCAGTGGCCAAGAGAGTTTGGGTTTGAACCAGCAGCCCTGTGCTTTATGCTGGCAGTCCTACCCCAATAGGCCACAGGCCTGGTGGCACCCACGTCAATACAATGTGACAAGTTATAAAGTACCCTGTGTTGCACTGGCTGCAGAGACACACTGCTATAGCCACAGTTTTTATTCAAGTTTATCCAGTGCGCTTAATATTTATGCCCTTTTCAGTGCTCCTATGAAGAGAATATGAGCACACATATACACACACGTAGACACACACACACACACACACACACACACACACAGACTTCTTGTCAAAAAAATAAAAAATTACAGGAAGAATACCCTGAAGGATCATGCATGATAAATTCACGTTGATATGGGGATTAATGGGAACATTTTTGCTCGAGCTATAGGCAGGGGAGGGAGGGGGGAGGGAGGAGGAGAGGGGAGGGGGGGAAGTTATGAAATTAGGCATTTAATGATTTTTGCTGTCTACAGCAAAAAAAAAAAAAAAAAAAAAAGGTAAGCCTTCTAGAACACGGCGCGAGGAGCCAGAGGTTACGTGCAGCGGAACATTCCTCAGGTCTCCATGGCGACTCATCGCCTACGGACCCGCCCGTCCACAACCAGGCTCTGTTCCTACCAGTCATTCACAGAGGAGGCGTGCGTGCCTATCATGCGCACTGGACAACCCGAGATATTCCAACCAGATGTTTTTCCTTTACAGTAATGACTGTGGGTAGCACGGCGTTTTTACGAGCACCCCCCCCACCCCCCCCCCCCCATTCTTCCCCCCCTGCCCCGAGTCGCCCCCCCCCTCCCCGAGTCCCCCCCCCCACCTACTCCTGTTGATCCCCGATGAGCCAAGTCCTCACTATGAGCCACGCCCACTGTGTTTTCTCCCTGCCAAACACACAAGCTTTTTTTTTTTCATTACTATTCAGCTTAAAAAAAAAAAAAAAAAACAGCACAAAAAATCACTGTTACACACTGCAAGCACTGACACGTCTGAACAATGCCGTGAAATCACACACTGAAAGAATTCGTTATGCTCTCTTCTCTTACGGGTTTTCTTCTTCAGCTGAGAGTGCTCGTGTTTCTGGAGACAGATTTGTCAGGGCAGGACCTGTCCCCACAAGTGATCTGTACGTGATCCTACCACTGACACACCCTCACCCAAGCGTGCACACACACACACACACACACACACACACACACAGACACAGACACAACAGGCACTGCAAGGAGATTACTGTCTCTCTCACACACACACTCACAAACACACACACACACACAACAGGCACTGCAAGGAGATTACTGTTTCTCTCTCTCTCACACACACACATACACACACACACACACATACACACTCACAACACACACACACACACACACACACTACAGGCAATGCAAGGCAAGTACCGTCTCTCTCTCTCTCTAACACTCATATACACAAAAACACACACACACACACGCACACCATGCACAGAGTACAGGAAGGACTTTTGCCAAAGAAAAAAAAATGATGCTTGTTGTAATATGTGTCCCCGCTGCTTACTGGTATGTGAAAACAAGCTGTGCATTGCTCAGTCCAGCTCATTTCCAGTGTCAGCCACAGGCAGCGGAGTTCTCCAGCAAGCTGATTTGCTCCAGTGCAAAGCTCATCGCCAGTTCAGACTATTGCGTCTGCACACGTATCATGTGATTTAAATTTAATTTAAGGACAGTTCAGCATCAACTCAGCATGTAACTAAGCACTGTGCAAAACTGACGCAGAGGTTTGGCGACCTGCGTCTGTAATCCAGTGGTCAGGCTATCCCGTAGCATCGCTGTTGTGCAAGAACGTGCGTGCTCCTGTGTACTTGTGAGTGCTGATGCACACTCGTACGTGCTCATGCATACTCATGCTCGTGCATACTTGCGCATACTCATGCACACTCGTGCGTTCTTGTGCATAATCGTGCATGCTCGTAAGTGCTTGTGCGTGCTCGTGCATACTCCTGCATACTCGTGAGTGCTTGTGTATACTTGTGCATGCGCATGCATACTTTTGCGTGCCTGTGCATACTCATGCATGCTCGTGTATACTTGTGCGTGCTCGTGCATACTACTGCATACTCCTGCGTGCTCGTGTATACTTGTGCATGCCCATGCATTCTTGTGCGTGCTCGTGCATGTCATTTGTGCCTGGACCCCCCCTCCGCTAAGTGCTGCCCTGCAGAACATAACCATGCGGGCTTTCACACCGCGTCTGGATTCTGCTTGGTTTAGCAGCCAAGTCCCGTCTTCCCGCGCTGCACTTCAGATGAACTCCATCAGCCTGTCTGCACGTATTAATACTGGCTTGAAAATATGTTACAAATAAAAGAAGGTTTGAATGTGAAACACAACCTCCTTGATGTAGTGACGTTTTCTGTGACCTGACTCCATATTGAAGTGTAGCCTGTCATAAATCCAAATATGGAATAACAAGATTCATTTTTTAAAAAATACATCTCTTAAAACACCTGCGTTGACACGGTGGCATGTAGATTTATGTACTGTTAAGGGCTGTACCGTCAAGCTGGATATGTGTGAATGCCAGCTGACAAGCTTTACTAAAAAGCAAGTCCTCTTACTCCACGCTAACCCCCCCCCCCCCCCCCCCCCCCCCCATCTCTGTCCTTCCCATGATCCTCCGTTTCAGAACCATTGGCTCCATTGATTTTCTGGGTTTATTGTGGCTCACCTGTCCTGATCTGGTGCATTCATTGGTTCCGAGTGGCTCTGAATGAAGCTGGCTACTACAGGCCCGAACAGAAACGTCACTGATGAAGAAAACGGGGGTTCAACCATGGCACGCGTGGCAAAGCTGAACAGTTAGGGAAGTGGCCTTATAACCGAGAGGTTGCAGGTTCGATTCCCAGGTGGGGTGGGGGCACTTAAACCTTAAACCTTAAACCTTGGGGGAGGGGGGGGGGGGGGGCAAGCACTGCTCTGATAACCTGAAGGCACTTAAACCTGAATCGCTCGAGTGAAAAAAAAACGCAGCTGTGTAAATGGACAGCACGTTGAACAGGAAGCAGCGAGCAGCGTGAGTGGCAGAGCATACGAGCGTCTGCGGGGAGGCGGGGCGGAGACGTGCAGGGCTGCGGAGGCGGTTTAGCCCGAGGAGGTCCGTGTGCTGCAGAGAAGGGAAACGCCGTCCCAACCTGTCGGGACGTTACATAACAGGAGTCTTTCACCTGGATTACTACGCCTCTCGCTCTGTCCGCTTCCACCCTGTCTGCGCAGTGACTCCGTAAGAGCGCTGGCAACGCATTCACTCCCTCACTGCCTCTTTCTGTCACACACACACACGGATGCATGCATGCTTGCATACCCCTCTCTCTCTCTCTCTCTCTCTCTCACACACACACACACGGACGCACGCATGCATGCATACCCCTCTCTCTCTCTCTCTCTCTCTCTCACACACACACACACACACATGGATGCACGCATGCATGCATACCTCTCTCTCTCTCTCTCTCACACACACACACACACAGGATGCACACATGCATGCATACCCCTCTCTCTCTCTCTCTCTCACACACACACACACGGATGCACGCATGCATGCATAGCCCTCTCTCTCTCTCTCTCTCTCACACACACACACACACACCACACACATGCACACATGCATGCATACCCCCCTTTCTCTCTCTCTCTCACACACACACACACACACACGGATGCATGCACGCACACACACACACAACACCAGCTGAGGTGTGTTTATTAACAACACGAGTTATTACTTGAAGGCACAGTCTTAAAAACAAACCTATCTACCCATTTATCCTTCAATGAGTACACATGACGTGTGGCTTGTTTAACTTTTTACGAAGTAACCTTTTGTCCGACGACTGTTTTAGTTTCGCAAGTTAAAATTCCACATATAAAATTACATCATAGTGTTATCTCAATCGAAACAGGAAAGTATGCATTTATGTTGACATATAACCCTGCTAGAAACTGCATCGAAACCAGGCCAAATATCAGCGCTTTGCAAAGGTTAAATTATTTTGGGTGGCACAAAAATATAATCGCCCATTCTTCCTCTCTGTTGTTGACTTTGCCCAGTATCGGTACGAGAGTGCCTCTGTTTCAAGGAACTCCGGCAATCCTAAAAATGCTCTTCTTAAAGACAACAAGGTTTAAACGGTGTTGTCTTTTGACCTCCCTTCAGTCTGACAACAGCGTGCTTTGTCCGCAACGTGTTTATGTGTAATGAGGAGTTTGTTTGGGAGTTACTGACTTAACTTCACTAGGAGAGGATCGCCGACACACACATGCATGAACTTCAAATGATATTTAGTTTGTTTGATTTGGCACACACTGCATAGTTACTGTGTAGGTTGAGTTCTTGGGGTTTTTCACACACACACACACACACACACAAACACACACATGCATGTACATGCTCACACACAGACACACACACATGCTCACACACACGCTCACATGTACACACACACGTACACACACACACACACACACACAGACACACATAGACACACAGACACACACACACACACGCACGCACACACACACACAGACACACACAGACACACACAGACACAACAAGGCCACATTATTACCCTCCAGGTGGGGAGCCCAGTAATGGAGATGGGGGGGGGGGTGGGGGGTTTGGTTTGAACCCCCCTCCCCCACCCATTATTTTTCATACATACGTGCGTATGTATTGAAAATAATCTAAATGGATTGTTTAATGGCAACGTTGAGGATGTGTAGCCCCAAGCTCCTGAGTGTAATGCTGTTTTTGCGGCTCTCGGGTTGAAACGGAGGCCATATGAAGTTTATTACAGGAGAGCGCCGGTGGAGAAACAGCGCATTCACATGGGCGGGCATTTCCGAGGCAAGTAAATAATACGATTGTAATTAAGGTCACGTCCGCGCCAAAGCTTCCACGAGACGCCACCAGGTTATTGTTCCATCAACGTTCAGTTCAAAATAATAGAGGCGAACGTGCCCTCGGAAATGATCTGGATTACGTTGTGTGTTAGGTGATACGCGTTTTCGCTTTAAAAAAAAAGAAAGAAAGAAAGAAAGAAAAAAAAGCACGACGGTAAGTTGACTTACTCAAGGCCAGATCTCGGTGATGCAGATGACGAAACCTATAAAATTACAGTTTTTGTGTTTTGAGGGCAGTTACTTCAGAAGCCGTTGACATTGCAGCTGCTGTGTTTCGTCGCCCAGGGTAGTCCTGGAGTGGATGCAAGAGCGCAATCCCATGATGCCGTCTGTTCTGTGGGCCCACACAGGCTTTTAAAGACTGAGGCTAAGAGAACGCCGTGTCACAGTTTTCTGAAATCGGCGGCGATCTTAGAATCCTTTATGAAATGCCCCCTTTCCGCCATTTATTGCCGTTGAATGCTACGGCTATAAATAGCTTACGTGTTCGTCCGTGCGGCGCCATTTTATTTACGCCGAGATGTGAAAATGCGAACAGTGAGGCGACATGTGACAATAGCGAAGGTACGTACTGTACTGTATCGGGGGTCTGCACCCCGGTCCTGGAGATCCACAGGCTCGGCTAGCTTGCGTTGTAACTCAGCAGTGAACTGGTCAGTTCCAGCAGTTTAGGCCAGGGTTTCCTCCTCACTGGGAGTTTTTTTTTTTTTTTTTTACCTCATGTATTCGCTATTTGGGGATTCAGGCCTGGTGTTTGCTCTGTTTGCTCTTTTTTGCTCTGTCTCTTGCCTTGCAACTCTGTAAAGTGTCTTTGTGACAGTTCTCTGAAAAAAGCGCAATACAAATAAAATAAAATGTAATTAAATTTATCACACAGGTATCTATCACACAGGTAGTTATCACACAGGTATCTATCACACAGGTAGTTATCTCACCTCATCTGGTTTCCTGCGTCTAAACCGGCTGGTGATTCTAAAGCGGAAAAAAATACTACTGAAAAAAAATAAATATCCTTATAAAATATACATTTCTCTCTTTTTTTCCACTAAATCTTATTGTCCTGTGTGGAAAGCACAGCCTCTATTTAGAAAGAACGACTTTATTTAAGCCTCTCGTCTCTAAAGGTAGAACTATTCCCCCGCTTTAATAAATGTAGAATGAAAATGTGTTATTAAAACATAACACAAAAAAGGTGAACAATTCTCAAAACAATAAGAAGCTTCCTCTTCCGGAGTTGTGAGCTGTGAACAGAGCAGAAGCTGTGTGCTCTGTGGTCAGGATTACGCAGAAAGCACTTAAAGGGAAAATGAATTCTGTTTAACCCTGACTGCTGTAGGTATGACAGAAGGCGAGTTAATGACTTTTCTCTCTGGCGCTCTGAACTTTTGCCTGGTTTAAACTAAAATCAGAGAAAACACCAGACAGACAGACAGAAAAAAAAAATGAACGGTATTAAACAGCGAGTGCGTTTTCCAAACGGGCAAAGCTTGAATAAAAAGGCATTGCTGACGGCCTGCTGAGGATCGTGGGGAGGCACGGAATAATGTGTTTTCCGTCGACTGAGGCCTGGACTTAATCAACATTTGTGCTTCGCTTTGGCTTAAAAACAAATTCAAGCGCTGTTCCCCCCCCCCCCCCCTTGACAAACACAGTTCAGTGAATCACCGGAATGAAGTCCAAAAAACCCCAGACTCCAAAGAGGAACTGGAGTCACACTCCACTTGGCTCGAGACTTTTCACTTTCGCCAGTGGAATAAAAACCCTTTTTTTATAGTTTTTTTTATTTATTTTGTTTTTTTTTTTTTTTTTTAAAGAAAAAATAACACAAATAAAAATGGCGCGGTTTTACAGAAAGCTGCCGAGCATGATAAGAGGATATGGCGAGTGCAAGGTCAGTGATAGCAGCTTTGAGACACTGTGTCTTGTTGGCCTGTAGAGTGTTATTGGGGGGGGGGGGGGGGCTGGGGACATGGATCTTATGGGTTGTCAGCAATACGACCCCACGGACCGGGCAGGATCTCACAAGAAACTTCGGAAAAGGATTTATGGATCAAGTGTGTTGCCTTTATTGGGAACACAGCGATATTCCATTCCATTATCAATCTTCTTTTTTTTTTTTTTTAATAATTAATAGCGCATAAAAACACAGTGATTAAGTTGCAGGTGTTCATGAGAATTTATGACCAGACGGTTCTGTCCATAACACGGTGTTCTGTCACGGTGACCGTTTTTTAGAGAAAATTGGAAACCGGAGCTAAAAGGAAGTCACGGAATGATCAGTGTATATTCAGATTGATAAGTGGTATCTCTGAGCATTCTGGGTAGATTGGGAGCAGCGTACTCTACGATGGTTCACGCAGTGATACTGATCACTTTTAAGAAGTTGTTAATGGTGAACTGCATCTCAGTAAAAGGGAAAATGCCCCATGGGGGGTGAGGGGGGTGGGATAGGGTCACAGAATGCTGTAAGATAAGCATCAGTAGCTCAATATTAATGAAATAATCTGTTTACTGAGAAGCATTTGTCATATAATAGCACGGGCATTGAAATACTGCTTTCAATGTTTTTGCCTTGGGTTCTGTTACCAAGGCAGTGATCCATCCATAAAATAGCAAATAAATAAATAAATAAATAAATAAAATGAAATAGATCTTGACAAATTTTTTTGAAATGAGAGAACAGCTTTCGTTGTGCTCCTTATGCTTCTCCTCTCTAAGGGTATAAGCTCATTCTGAGGTGCAGGAGTTAGTGTGTGTGTGTGTGAGTGTTTCTGTGTGTGTGTGTGTGTGTGTGTCTGTGTGAGAGTGTGTGTGCATGCGTGTGTGTGAGTGTGCGTGTGTCTGTGTGTGTCTGTATGTGTGTGTATATGTGTGTGCGTGAATGTGTCTGCATGTGTGTGTGTGTGCATGT
The DNA here is from genome assembly GCA_025169545.1 of Anguilla japonica. Classification (NCBI taxonomy): domain Eukaryota; kingdom Metazoa; phylum Chordata; class Actinopteri; order Anguilliformes; family Anguillidae; genus Anguilla; species Anguilla japonica. Next base: position 3,598,083 of record CM045890.1, on the reverse strand, counting down.
GTGTGTATGTGTTTGTGTGTGTGTGTGTGTATGCATGTGTGTGAGTTTGTGTGTGTGTGTAGGTGTGCGTGGGTGTGTGTGTGTGTGTGTGTGTGTGTATGTGTGTGTGTGTGTGTGTATGCATGTGTGTGCGTGATGCATGTGTGTGAGTTTGTGTGTGTGCGTGTGTGTGTGTGTGTTTGTGTGTGTGCGTGCGTGCATGTGTAAGTGTGTGTGTATGTATGTGTGCGTGGGTGTGTGTGTGTGTGTATGTGTGCGTGTGTGTGTGTGTGTGTGTGTGTGTGTGTGTGTGTGTGTGTGTGCGTGCGTGGGTGTGTATCAGCAGTGTAATTTTCCTCTTGTTTCTAGCTGACGTGTGAGGGGGGAGATGTATGGGACTGAGCAGGGCTGCTCTGTAAACTGTGCTCTCAGCATCGGGCGAGCGCGTCGAGTGCTGAGAAATCATTTCCACGCCCGACGCCTCCACCTTTATTAACACCTCCTCCTCCTCCCCGCACCTCCTCTCTTTATTAACTGTCCAATTACGCACAGCCCCGTCGCCGTTGGACGCAGGACGTTTGATGTAACTCCTGTGTTCGAGTCCTCAGGTTTTTTTGGGGGGGTTTTTCTCTGAGACGTCGAGCGTCTCTATCTGCCTCTTCAGCTCAGAGCGCCTCACGCCGCCGGTGATGTACGAGCAGTTTGTCCGCACGCCAGAGATAAAAATAAACACCGCTGTTCGGTTAATATCTGGGACTGCGGAATCTTGCCTTTTTTTTTTAAAAAAAATAAATAAATAAACGGTCTTTTTCTCTTAACATAAATCTCATTCGGTTTAAGTTCGCGGCGCGGCACAGTTTCTCCGGCAGAAGATGTACGGCCCAGGCGCCGTATTTACCATCTAAATTGCTTCCCCGCAATCCCCCCTCCCCACCCCCCCCCCCCCCAACCCCCCCCCCCCCACCCCGGATGATGACAGTGATGAATTCACTAAAAAAAAAAAAAAAAAAGTCCGTCACACCTCCTCCCGTCTGCCAGACCAGACAAACGTTTTTTTTTCCCCCCTTTAAAAAAAAAAAAAAAAAAAAAAAGCAGACATTGGTATTCCCAGCATGCAACGCTGTCTTTTATGATGTCACCTGGGGAGGCGGTTGAGCAGCGGGACCCGGCGGTCGGTATTCGGGGGCCCCCGCGGTCCCCGTGGCGGAAATGTGTCGGCCATTTTTTCTTCCCGCCGTCCCTGTTTTTCTAACAGACGCGTCGCCGCGTTCGCCGTGACGCGGGTCGTGCTTCTCGAGGCCCGCGGTCCGGTCACCGGGGATCACAGAAACGATACGACGCCCGAGGTGCGGCCCGGTCCCGTCCCGTCCCGGTCGTCCCGCTCACACACACACACACACACACACACACACCCCCCCCCCACACAGGAGCGCGCGGAGTTTTCACGCCGCCGTCACGCGTCGGTGCGTCGTCCGGACCGTTATGACTCCCGGGTGGAGTTACGGGCGGGTACAGTCTGCCCCCCCCCCTCCCCCCCCCCAAGCCGTGACGGACTGGATTTTGTGACTGATTTTCAAGGGCCACCGTAAAAGAGCTCGATAAACAGCTGACTCAAGCGAACCGGCCAAAATCGCGTTTGTACTGGGCAGCATCGATACAGCTCTCTGAGAAGCAGTCAAACCTTCAAACACAGATCCACTGCTGCGGATCTATTGATGTGTGTGTGTGTGTGTGCGTGCATATGTGTGTGTATGTTTTTGGTGTGTTTGTATATAGTATGGGTGCCTGTGTGTGTGTGTGTGTGTGTGTACAGTATGTGTGTGTGTGTGTATGTATGTGTGTGTGCTTGTGTGTGTGTGTGTGTGTGTGTGTATATGTGTGTATGTGTGTGCGTGTTTCTGTGTGTGTGTGTGTGTGCAGCCCACAGCTCTAACTGCATATGTGTGATTATCTGAGCTCTCAGTGCTGTCCATCTCTAGGGGTAGGGGAGCGTCTGTAGACTGAGGGGTAGGGGAGCGTCTGTAGACTGAGGGGTAGGGGAGCGTCTGTAGGCTGAGGGGTAGGGGAGCGTCTGTAGACTGAGGGGTAGGGGAGCGTCTGTAGACTGAGGGGTAGGGGAGCGTCTGTAGACTGAGGGGTAGGGGAGCGTCTGTAGACTGAGGGGTAGGGGAGTGTCTGTAGTCTGAGGGGTAGGGGAGCGTCTGTAGACTGAGGGGTAGGGGAGCGGCCCGTCTGTAGACTGAGGGGTAGGGGAGCGTCTGTAGACTGAGGGGTAGGGGAGCGTCTGTAGTCTGAGAGGTAGGGGAGCGTCTGTAGACTGAGGGGTAGGGGAGCGTCTGTAGACTGAGGGGTAGGGGAGCGTCTGTAGACTGAGGGGTAGGGGAGCGGCCGGTCTGTAGCCTGAGGGGTAGGGGGGCGTCTGTAGACTGAGGGGTAGGGGAGCGTCTGTAGACTGAGGGGTAGGGGAGCGTCTGTAGTCTGAGAGGTAGGGGAGCGTCTGTAGACTGAGGGGTAGGGGAGCGTCTGTAGACTGAGGGGTAGGGGAGCGTCTGTAGACTGAGGGGTAGGGGAGCATCTGTAGACTGAGGGGTAGGGGAGCGGGGACGTCCGGGTGCCAGAACGTTCCGGCAGAGTGCCGGGCGGGAATCGGGAGGCGGGGCCTAATTGCGTCGGGGGGACGGTAGCGGACGGCGCGGACTCTCAGCGTCCCGCAGCGCCTGGCCAATCAGGCGACCTCCAGCGTCGCTGACGCCTGTGAACACCCCGACTGTCCCTGCGTGGAACTGCACTCCAGGACTCAGAAGGGGAGGAGGGAGGCAGGAAGGGGGGGGGGGGGGGATCTGGGGGTTCGGGGGAGGGGGGGGTCGTGGAGGGGGAGGATGGGTAGTGTCTTCTTGACCCGCTGGGCTCAAACATCCTCGCTATGTGAGGTTTAAATGTTTCCCAGGCTGGGAGCTGGAAGCGGAAGCCTCTGTTTAAAAGGCTCGTTAGGCCATGGGGGGGGGAGGGGCTTAACGAGCCTTTTAAATGGAGGGGGAGGCTTCATATTGTATACAGAGGCAAAACGAGCACAATGACACCACAGTCTCCCAAATATTCTCTTTCTTTTTTTTTTTTCTTTTTTTTGGGCCGGAAGAGAGATGTACACAAGCTCTGATTTGTGCAGCGCCTCTGTCTTTTTTTTCCCCCCTGTCAGCCAGCTACTGCTCAGCGACGAGAATAAAGATTTAAAAAAAAAAAAACACAAATCCAAAGAGAAGTGGGTTCCCTGTGGAGGGGGGGGGGGGGGGGGGGGGGGGAGACCAATGCGCTGGAAACAAGAACTCAGACAAATCCATCCGGCCGAAAATAAACAAATACATTTTTAAAATCCCGCTGCTTTCGCTGCGGTTTCCACACCTTCGGCCGATAACTTTGTTCCCGCTTACAAAAGATGACAGGACCACTCAGATCATTTCAGTTAAAAAGAGTACATCGTTCAAAAGTTTCCTTTGTATTGACGGATGCCAAAAACCGTACTTAACAAAGGGAAATCGCTGGAGAGAGGAATTAGGCAGCTGCAGCACTGTGTAATTATCCAAACACAGCCCTGTGTACTATACTCTACGGTCTTACTTAACTCTGAGGTGAACAACATTGCTGCTTAGCCCAGAAACCCAGACTTAATCCTCCCCATTCAACAGACACATTTGTACGAGTTTCCTGTTGAAAGTTATCTACCAACGTTTCTGATGCCTCACAAGCTTTATAATGTCTTGTCACTGCATGGAAAACCACTCTGAACAACCCCCCCCCCCCCCCCCCAGCCCCCCGCGGGCAAACAAATCAAAAGCAGGCTGCATCTCAGGAACTTGAATGTGGAATTCCGTGAATAAGGTCATTGTTGGCTGCCTACTGTAGCTGGGAATGCTGCTGGAGGAATTCCGGTCTGGGTGAGTCACCAGCAGTACAAACAGGAATCTGCTGCCCTTGACCTGCCACCAGCCCTGAACCCCCAGCACAGAGCACTACCAGCACAGAGCACCCACAGCACAGATCATCCATAGCACAGAGTACCCCCCCAGCACAGAGCACCTCCAGTACAGAGCACCAGCCCAAAACCCCCAGCACAGAGTACCCACAGCACAGAGCACCACCAGCACAGAGCACTGCCAGCACAGAGCAGCCACAGCACAGAGCACCACCAGCACAGCACCATCCCTAAACCCCAGTGCAGAGCACTAGCCCCAAACCCCCAGCAAAGAGCACCCCCCAGCACAGAGCACCACCAGCACAGAACACCAGCCCCAAACCCCCAGCAAAGAGCACCACCAGCACAGAGCACCAGCCCCAAACCCCCAAAAGAGCACCACCAGCACAGAGTACCCCCCAGCACAGAGCACCACCAGCACAGAGCACCAGCCTCAAACCCCCAGCACAGAGCACCTCTAGCACAGAGCACCAATAGCACAGAGTACCCCTAGCACATAGCAACAACAGCACAGAGCACCCCCTGATTGTTCAGGGATCTATGAGTGTGAGAAGTAATCTTCTCACAAGGCTTCAATACAGGGTTCCAGGCAAGCCACAGTGAAACTGTGAGTAATCAGTTCTCTGGCACTAACAGGCACTGACCCTGGCACTTAGTTTCTCAGTAAAGAAAAAAAAATCCCAACCCTGTTAACAAATATTTTTTTTTACGCTTGTTATCTGGCAGCAGGAGGGTAGAGCTCAAAATTGTTTCGAATCAAATTCCAAACCATTAAAAAAATTTACGCTGAGTAGTCCATCTCAGACAAGTTTTAAGTGGCAGTTGGACTTTACAATGACCAAAAAGCAGGGAAACTGAAGAGCACTACAACAGCCACTTTTACTTCATCAAAGTCAGGACAGTGTTGCACAACAACACACTTTTTTAATTTTAAAATTGTGCTGTTCAAAGTGTGACTTCATTTAGGAAAAAAAAAAAACGTGTCTGAAATGAATGAGTAATAGGATTCCAATCTGCTAAAATAACATTCTAGAACCCACAAAGAGAAGAGACGAGGGAGGCAACGCATTCTGGGTATTGTACGAGGATTAGCTAAACAGGTCACAAAACCACAAAAGCTTTTTCAGACGAGCTCTGTTCCTTAGTAATTAAAATACAAATAAAGAGCCAATCAATATGGACACCCACTTCTTCACACCGAAAAGACAAGTGTGACAGAGCTGGTCAGTGACCTTATCGCACAAGAGGTTTAAAAACACGAGCACTATGAGCTATTCATGCACCTATTAGCAGGAGTGCATGTATACTGTACACAATTTATGTACTTTAAAATGCAGTCAAAACAGAGCACCTGCCGACATCTACAGAACACAGAAACCGCCCTCGTGGTTTTCCTTCCGTCCCATAATAATCTCTACATCGGGTTTTCCCATGTACCGTTGTTATCGTTAAATAGTCACCCACATACCGGTGGATAAACTGAGAGGACAGGAGCGCTCTTTTAAATAAATTGGTGTGCACAGGTGCCCCCCCCCCCCCCCCCCCACCCAGTGTAAACAAGGCAGACTCAATACAAACCGAACGCTTACAGGCCATCGCAATAAGGAACCCGCACAGAACAGTTAAATGTTTTTAGGAAACGTAGTGTGGTGCGTAAATGTTTTAAAGGAAAGGAAGCATTGCATTTAAACGTTTAGGGAGATGTTCCCCTTTAAGAAGCAGTTTCTGGAAGGCTGTGAATCAAACACTCATCCCATGCAGCGCTTTACACACACACACACACACACACACACACACACACGCGCGCTGTCTCACTCCTGTGACACTTCCCAGCACAAGATCTTCTTTCTTTACTTAAATGGCTTCTTTGTTTTCTTCTTCTTCTTCTTTTCTTCTTATTTGTATTCTCTCACAATGAAAGGAGGAGGCAGGATGGGACGGGGGAGGAGGCGGGGGCAGGCGGGGGCTGGGCTGGGGGTGGGGTGGAGGGGGGGGGCAGGGGAGGGGATGGGTGGAGGGGGGGGGGTGGGGAGGCGGGGGCTGGGCTGGGTGGAGGGGGGGTGGGGGGGGTAGGGTAGGGGGGGGGGGAGGGAGGGGCAGGGGGGGGCAGGGGAGGGGGGGGGGCAGGCGGGGGCTGGGTAGGGTGGGGTGGGGGGGGGGGGGACAGGTGGGGGACTGGGTAGGGGGGGATGGGGGGGAGGGGGGGGGGGCTAGGGAGGGTGGGGTGGGGGGGGGGGGCAGGGGGGGACAGGGTGGGGGGGGGGGGGCAGGGGGGGGCAGGATGGGACAGGGGGGGGGGGGGGGCAGGTGGGGGGCTGGGACGGGGGGGGGGGGCTGGAGGGGGGGGGCAGGCGGGGGCTGGGTAGGGTGGGGTGGGGGGGGGGGCAGGTGGGGGCAGGGAGGGTTGGAGTGGACTGAAAGCATACATATTTCATCCACTGTATGCTTCTGGCTTTATAAAGTATGCAAGCGCCGGCCCCTGTTTTGAAGGTCCATTTTTAGAGGAGCCGAGTATGAGTCAGGCAGCGCATCGCCCGCGCGGGGAGGAGGGTGTCAGACGGGGACGCCGAGGGCCGCAAGAGTCGCACCACGTCCTCAACGCTTTCCCTGAACGCTGTCCATGAACACTATCCCTAAACATACTCCCTGAACACTGTCCCTGAACACTATCCCTAAACATACTCCCTGAACACTGTCCCTGAACACTATCCCTAAACATACTCCCTGAACACTGTCCCTGAACACTATCCCTAAACATACTCCCTGAACACTGTCCCTGAACACTATCCCTAAACATACTCCCTGAACACTGTCCCTGAACACTATCCCTAAACATACTCCCTGAACACTGTCCCTAAACACTACATACTCCCTGAACACTGTCCCTGAACACTATCCCTAAACATACTCCCTGAACATTGTCCCTGAACACTATCCCTAAACATACTCCCTGAACACTGTCCCTGAACACTATCCCTAAACATACTCCCTGAACACTTTCTCTGAACACTCTCCCTGAACACGATCCCTAAACATACTCCCTGCACTCTCCTGAACATTTTCCCTGAATGCCTTCCCTAAACACCCACCCTGGACACTTTCTCTAAACACTATCCCTGAACACTCTCTCTGAACACTCTGTCTGAACACTGTCCCTGGACACTGTCCCTGAACGCTCTCCCTGAACGCTGTCTCTGAACACTCTGTCTGAACACTCTCTCTGAACACTCTCCCTGAACACTCTGTCTGAATGCCGTCCCTGAACGCCCTCCCTGAACGCCCTCCCTGAACACTCTCTTCCTGAATTCTAACCCTAACCCTGCTTCACGCAGAGCAGTTTCATGGAACGCATGCCAGACCCCAGTCTCACTGATTCCGCGGAACTCCTCAGAAAGCCGAAAGAATGGGCGGTTTATGGGAAACCGCTGACTCCTCGGCCAAATGTGCCACATTGCAGCTTGGCGGGGGGTCTTGGGCGGGCTCGGGGGGGCTCGGGGGGGGTCTGTCTTCACCCCCCAGCTCTGTGTCAGACCCGACAGCTCGTCTGGTCCGACGGACTGCAGTCTAACCCGAGAAAAAGCGTGGACTCAGAAGAGGACGGGCCAATCAGACGCGTGCGCTCAGAAGAGGACGGGCCAATCAGACGCGTGCACTCAGAAGAGGACGGGCCAATCAGATGCGTGCGCTCAGAAGAGGACAGGCCAATCAGACGCGTGCACTCAGAAGAGGACGGGCCAATCAGACGCGTGCGCTCAGAAGAGGACGGGCCAATCGGACGCGTGCGCTCAGAAGAGGACGGGCCAATCGGACGCATGCACTCAGAAGAGGACTGGCCAATCGGACGCGTGCGCTCAGAAGAGGACTGGCCAATCAGACGTGTGCGCTCAGAAGAGGATGGGCCAATCAGAAGCAGTCAGTCCCTCACCAGCTTGGCGCTCAGCTCATTAAACACAGGGAGTTTGAGTAAGAGGCCACACCCCTCCCCGGTAATTAGGAGTTCTCTCCGGACGTTCTAATCTCAGCTGTCCCCAGAGTTGCCTTCAGCAGACCTGGCTTCTGTTTAGCACAAACACAGCTCGTGTTTACCTGGATATTCTCAGCGGAAGACTTGAGTCACCAAAAAGGCCAGTAAACGGAAAAGAAAAACCCACGCACTCTGGTGTGTACCATAATGACCAAAATGACCGTAAACTTTCCTCTCACACCCAAAGAAAAAAAAAAAAAAAAAAAATGATTTTTTTAATGAAAAAAAAAATTACACATTTGCACTGTTTGGTGCTATGGTTTTTACGTTTGGCAGGTGTTTTGATATATTTGTATTACAAATTGTGTTTGAAGATTTATTTTCCTGTTGCTTTTTGTCATGTGACAAACGAGAGCCACAGAAAGACGGTAACAGATAAAATGTATGACTACGTTTTTTTTTGTTTTCAAGTGCAGGTACTGTAAAAGGGCTTCAAGCGAAATGAAATAAAATCAAACAAACAACACCATTGGAAAGAATTTCTGAGAAACCCTCTCACATAAAAAACCATATTAAAATGTGATCAGTGTAGACGTGATAATCACAAGGTCTTCTCTAACCAAGACAAACACACTCCCTCCCTACTTATAATAGAACAAGAAGTCCAATATTTCACACCGTAGATTTTCTTTAGCAGAGTCCTGACCCGGTCCGATCATTCTCAAGAGGTGTCAGCTTTACAAGGCTTATTTTATTCATGTTTAAAAAAAAAAATTATTTCTGTATTTATTAAACTGAAGAAACTGCGGTAAAGAGAACTTTGTTCAATAAAGAAAGAGAGTTGCCAGAGCAGGATGGCTCCTGAGATTAAAGATGGGGGCGGAGACTTCTTCCCGACTCTTATCTAAAATATGGATCTCGTCCAGGTGAGCTCAGGCACAGTAATAAACAGCAACCGTAACCATGGCAGCGTATATTTACGGGCAGCCAGGAGATGAGAGGGAATATTCAGCAAACACTGGTGACTAAAAACGTGCAAGGCGTAAGGCGTTTTAGTCGAGGTGGTGAAATTTACCTGTCCGTAATGACAGATCCATTTGTTTCATGCTGAGATGGGACCACAGTTATGATGTAACTTCCTGTCTGAGGCTTCCAAAATATTATTTAAAATGCTGCAGTTGTCTTGTTTGGACCCAGAAGCTGCCACGGGCGTAAACACTCTCTGCAAGTCCTTTAGGGCCAAAGCTATCCCCGGGCCACACAATTCAGCTTTTAAAATGTTTTTTTATAAACAATTTTTCATTTGTACAGTATGCCCCAGACTCCCCTTCTGTGATTGGTTGTGGTCCCCTGCCAACCCCCAATCTCCCTCCCTCCCCACCCCCACCCCCATCCACAATTGCATCTGCCACTAACCTCCTTCCTTCCCAGTCCATGCTCTGTTCTAACACCCCCCCCCCCCCCGCCCCCCACGGTCCACACTTAGTTCCAGCACCCCCCCCACCCGCACCCCCCCGGTCCATGCTTTGTTCCAACACCACCGACCCCCACCCACCCAGTCCACACTCGGTTCCAACATCCCACCCACCCACGGCCTGCATTCTATTCCAACACCACCCCAGCTCCACCCCCCCCCCCCCCCCCAGTCTGCACTCGGTTCCAGTAACCCCCCCACCCCCGGCTCGCACCACCCAGACTTTTCACACCCCCTGCATGTTTAGGGCCAAAACCCTACAGCTGTCTGGACTGATGGAACGAAGTGCAACTTAGTGCGCGTTAAACTGACTGCAAACTGCAGATGTTTGGGAGAAGCAGCGTAGCGCCCGACACCGAAGGTGTTCAGCCCTAACTGGGAGCGTTTCTCTCACGCCGCGTGGAGCCGTCCGGGGGACAGTGTGAGTTTCTCGCGTAAGCGGACGTTTCCAGCGTCGCCGTCCCCTCTCGAACAAGACGTTCACGCGTGCGTCCTGCAGGTCGGCCGCTCGCCCTCTCAAATGCCAGCGTCATCAATCTCAAAATGGTAACCCAACACCGAGTTTTCGCTCCGTCCACTCCTCACATGATAATGGCTAAGAAATAGGCAGCGATAACGGTTTTTTTTAATTAAAAAAAAAAAAGGGTAGCGATGGCGTTTTGAAAGAAATGGTCTTTGAAAGCGGAACCCCTCTGTGTGCACAGGGTCTCCACCATCTTGCGTTCCACCCATTCTGTTATTGATCCCCCCTTCAGGAGATAATGACTTTCTTCCCTGTAATATATTTAGGACTTTTCGATGCGGGGGCCCCTCTTGGCGTGACCTATATTCATTGTCATTGTCAAGATGAAAAAGAAAAAAAAAAAAAGAAGAAAAAAAAAAAATGGCGCCCCGAAAACAACAAATGGCTTTTACCAGTCTTCACTTTAATCAAAGAGCCTTTTATTGCACTTTAAGATGTGGCGCTTTCTGCTTGGTTTCAGAGACGCATCATGAATATTTATGCCCAACGGCTGAAAGCGACAAGACGTAATCATATTTCAGACCACTGAAGGAGAAATGAGTCACTCGTAGCAGACAACGTCGTCGGTGAGATGCCCTGATCCTGCGGCATCAGGTTTAGACATTAGCTGAACTGTAGTGCTGATCCGTCCCCCCCCACGGTTCATAAAGGAACACCAAATCGCATTTGAGAAATCCCTGGACCCTTTCCTTCGCTACCTCGCTCTTTTCCTGAGAAACAGTAATTGAAATGGCAATAATGATGCATCCATTGCAACATTCAAATCTTCTAAAAAAAAAAAAAATAAATAATTGACACGACGAGAGCTCTTTAGGATATTGCTGTTTGAAGGAATGTTGATTTCAGATTGGAGTACTGGGTGAATATGGCACGTTTCGAGCTAAAGTGATCGACTCACTTAGAGCTTCACCTACGTATTTGGCAGTCGATTTTCTGGAAATGGGGAGGAATTAGGGTGTGGAGTGAGGTCCCCCCCCCCCCTAAGAACGCTTCCCAAAACAACCGCCTGCTTCTCAGAAAGTCCCAGAGAACATTGCAGGAATTAGCGTTAGACAGCTTTTTTTTTTCAGCTGTACGGCCATTCTCGTTCATTTTCGGGGGAAAAGCAACATTCTGAAAATGAGTACAATTCTGAACAACGATTCCGCGTAGGGCATGACCACGCCCTGATAAACAGCCGCCCAAACGTACCCATCACGTGACGATACCAGCGAGCGTGAGTTGGAAATGGATGGACTTTCGCTTCTGACCTTCACGGGAACATCCACGGAATGATAAACGCAACGTTCCAACCGCTATACAGAGAATCTTATCGTAGATGTTATCGTCTCGCAGACCGAAGCGGAATCTAGAACGTTCCCCGATGGCGTTGATATATTTCTGTGGCGCTCGGTGCTAATTTGCATATGTTGCGTAGCTTTCGTCCCCTCCTCCGTATTTTCTGTTCATTGCCTCCATTTATACAGCTGGATATACACTGAAGCAATGTCAGGTTAAGTACCTTGCTCAAGGGTACAACGGCAGAGTCCTACCCGGGAATCAAACCTGCAACCTTTAGGTTACAAGACCAGGGTCCTCATTCACAAAACCTTTCTTGAATTATTCTTATTTTTGTTCGTAAAAATGTTCCTACGAAAAACCGGAATGGGATTCATGACACATGTGCAGACTTTTTTTGTGAATATTCCAGGTGTATGAGATGATGAATGCTGACTTTTGTAAATGTCATGCAAAACCCTGCTCATGTGATTAGCATAAGGAAACAGCCGTGAACAACTAAGTACGGATAAGAAAAAAATGATGAATACCGAAATGTTCGTGGAAACGTTCTTACATGCAGTTTACAATCAAATGTGATCGTACGCATGTTTCCTGAATGAGGCTCCCAGTTCGTTACCCATTAAACTACACATGCATACCACACCATAACATACCAATGTGGAAATGTGAAACACTAATTAGACTTCATGGAATCAAACGTGGTGTTTTTTCCCACGACATACTGTCAGTTGACAACTTTAATGTTTTGAGATCAGAAAAGTGACTCTGAATTATGAATATTTATGTCATAAATTGTTATATAGCTCATATTGATGCCGTTTTCATATTTTTTGTATAAATTATGTGATTTATTAATGATTCACAAATACTATGTATACATTGTAAGTACGTATTCTTTCTATTTTCCCAAACCTGAGTCCAAAGCTGTATCTAACGGTGCTGTATATGATAGTGTCCTTTAATGTGAAAATCAAACTTTATCGACAGCATCTTTCAAATGACAGCCAACTGACAGGACAAGCATAAGAACGGAGAAACAACAGGGGAGTTTGCATCGCAGCGAGGGTGATATTACAGAGAGTCATACGAGAGGGCAGACGATACCTCGTCGATAACGTTTCCAGCGCGAGATCGAGTGAAAACAACAAGGCGATCCATACCGTTGCTGAGCGTGATCAACGAGAGTCAGGCGCCGGACATTCGACTCCGTGGCCATAACTAGGGAACGCGATTTTGCGAATAGTCTGCGCGATAATAAATACGTTTTTATTTTTTCGCTAAAGACGAACAGGCCACACTATCTGCGGGCCCAGAGCCCGTGCTGAACCGAGGGGCGAGTTCTGAAATACGCGATTTTTATTTTTGTTGAAATAGTCTGGGCTTTTCTTCGGAACATAACCGTGCTGTGTTAATGAAGGGCGTTGCGAGAAATAAGTGGCGGAATAAGGGCACTGTTCGGTCAGGCTGCCAGTGAAGAAATCTCTCCTAATTTCAGCCGGACGGCGAGCGTATCAGACCATCGGTGCGCTCGCAGTCACACTGACCATGTTTTTCCCACCATAATCATTTCCTGTGGTCTCAGCTTATTATTTCTTCTGTATGATTAAATATATTATTAAATATTCTGTGGGCCGTGGAGTTATGAAAAGTGCTTTTTTTTTTTTTTTTAATTACTTTTAACACTGCGGAGCATACGTCAAAAGAGGCTTCTGATCTTTTATTTTATTTGTTTTGGTCGGGCTAATGTGAAAATACAACGTCAGGCTATCTGTTAACGGCCTCAAAAATGGGGCTGAACCAATTGGGTCAAAGCGTCACAAGATCACATGTTCCTGGTGTAAAAAAAAAAAAAAAAGGCCCAGCAGAACCTGGTGGCTTTTTTTTTTTAAAGGTCACATACTCGGGTATTAATAAAAACCTCGCTCAGACGGACACGGTCAGCAGGTTATAAAAGCTTCTTTCTCGCTAAGGTAATTAAAAACGAGCAGCTCTCGGAAGAGAGAGGCACCCTTAAGCCGTAACCGAATTTAACGCAGGCGGCTTATTAAAGTTGCGAGGCTGACTGTATGGAACGCTGATACCGAAATATAAGTACAGAAAGGGGGGGAGCTAAACGCTGGAAGGCACTGTTCTGGCAGGGCATAATTTATTCAGAAACTCTACACCTGAAGTACCGCTATTTTCGTCCGATGCACCTCGTGGTAAATCCCTCCGACTTCTGTTCATTTGTATTCAGTGACGGAAATTTCAGCTCGGCGCTCTGCGACGATTGATCGCATCCTAGGGAGATGAAATAAATAAATAAATAAATAAATAAAAAAATAAAAAAAGCCACACGAATCCCCACCGTGAAGACAAGCCAAGTGCTTTACAAGTAAGATTTAATTTCTCAACATGGATGTCGACATCCTGTTGAAACCTTGTTATGCCTCAATATAGCGTTATCTGCAATTTATCTCTATGGCGGTGAACCGCCTGCCTCCGCCAACCCCGCCCCCCCCCCACGCCCATTTCCGCCAACCCCCCCCCCCCCCCCCCCCCCCCCCAATCCCTCAGATCTTGGAAAATATATGGAACGATATGAAAAAGAAGCGGTATGGAATACAGGATGAATCC
>CM045890.1:3469276-3579276 GCA_025169545.1 Anguilla japonica | reverse complement strand
AGGCATTTTTTAATCAGTGGTCACGTAGATGACAAAGGATCATTCCATACGTCCTTTTAAAGGTCATATTACACACCACAGACATTTATAATCAATAGGAATGATATAGCAATCACTCATATTGACTTATTTCCACAGTATGAGGAATTGTTTTATATATATATATATATATATATATATATATATATATATATATAAAGTGTGTGTGTTTGTGTGTGTGTGTGTGTGTGCATTTCAGTTCAGCAGATACATTGCATTGCAAACACTTGGACGCATCATAGCTGATTCATGGCGATGTAGAACGCTCAGTATTATTTGCAAGTACAGTATGATGCTCTTCATTCAGTATTAATGAAACCATTACCAGCATATTAGCGATCTGGTAATAGTTTCCACAAGGCCTGTCACAGGGAGTTTGGCTCACGAATCCACAAACAACAACTACAGCGTTGTCATTCTATCTATTTATTTATTTACTTACTTACTTACTTGCACCACTGCACATACCTGCTGCTCATAAAAAGAGTGGCAATTGGAATTCTGGGATTTGCCTGTCATACGAAATGACTGGGAAGCATCCACCCGCCCCCCTCCCCCCCCCTCCTCCTCCCCAGTCCACGCTGTCTGTTAGCCTCAGATCCAGTCACTAAAAGGCACAAACTACCCGGTGACAGAGAACACACAGCATCCCAGCTTCACGTCACTGAAACCTCACCACTGTCTGTCTGTGATGCAGGTCACAGCATTACCACAAGGGGAGGGGGGAAAAAGAGATATTATATATATATATATATTTCAACAGCATCTGCACAGTAAATCAAAGCATTTGGAAAAATAAGAAAGAACAGCACTCCCAGGCGTGAAATAAATTGAACAGGAAAGTAATTAGAGACAGAAAATTAAGCACAGCGAACAGATAAACAAGCTGCTTGACCTACGACTCTGGGATGTCTCTGTTTTATATGTAAATGTGTGCCGTTCAAAAAAAAAAAACACGCTTTCCTTTTAAAACTTACTTAACCTCTCCAAGCTGAAAGCAGTAGGACCTGCTAACCCGCCCCCCCCCCCCCCCCCCCCCCCCCCCCCCACACACACACACACATCAGCAGGATCCATTCCTTTGGGATCTCCATCTTGCCCAAAGCCAAATTCTGCCTGTGTATCCCACAGCGCATAGCAATGCGCTTTTTAACCACCACCCCCGCCCCCCCAACACAAACCCCCCCCTGCCCGAATTTACAGCGCACTCCTGCCGAGAGAACATCCTTTTAACTTTTAACAGACACGGAGCGCACCTCTCCCTTCAGGTACATGAAAGAGCGAAAAGCATTTTAAAAACCGAAAAAAAACACGAGCCCCCATTCCTGCTGACACAGCTCCTGCTATCAGAGCGTACGCACCATCCCATACGGGCCGTCCCGTACGTGTAGCACCCGCCAGTCCGCCAACCCCGCCCGTCCGCCAGTCCGTCAGGGGAACGAGCTCGTTAAAACGAGATTACGTTCAGCGAAATCTCTCTTTTTTAATTTAATAAGTGTTGAGAGAGTTCATACGAGTCCACACTGGATGGAATGGTAAAGTGTACTCCATCAGTGTTGAGCTGAGCATTTTGATGAGCCCCTGACATTACTCTCTGTGTAGAAGAAACATCAGGCATTAAGCATCAGTGATGTCCATCCATCCATCCATCCATTATCTATACCCGCTTATCCTGGGCAGGGCCCATCCGTTATCTATACCCGCTTATCCTGGGCAGGGCCCATCCATTATCTATACCCGCTTATCCTGGGCAGGGCCCATCCATTATCTATACCCGCTTATCCTGGGCAGGGTCCATCCATTATCTATACCCGCTTATCCTGGATAGAGTCCATCCATTATCTATACCCGCTTATCCTGGGCAGGGTCCATCCATTATCTATACCTGCTTAACCTGGGCAGGGTCCATCCATTATTTATACCCACTTATCCTGAATAGAGTCCATCCATTATCTTTACCCGCTTATCCTGGGCAGGGCCCATCCATTATCTATACCCACTTATCCTGGGCAGGGTCCATCCATTATCTATACCCGCTTATCCTGGATAGAGTCCATCCATTATCTATACCCGCTTATCCTGGGCAAGGGTCCATCCATTATCTATACCTGCTTAACCTGGGCAGGGTCCATCCATTATTTATACCCACTTATCCTGAATAGAGTCCATCCATTATCTATACCCGCTTATCCTGGGTAGGGTCCATCCATTATCTATCCCTGCTTATCATTGGGCGAGAGGCAGGAATACACCCTCAACATGCCGACAATCTATCGCAGGGCACACACACGCCATTCACTCACACACTCATTCCTACACTTTCAAACCAACAGAAGCCCCACAGGGACAGCTACAGTAGGAGAGACCGACTGAGAACGTCTCATCAGAATCGGTGTGACTAAATAATGAGCTGTTTTAAGACGTGCATAGAATGGCGTCAAACTATTATCATTTTGCATTATGAGCCTGTCATCCTGAAATAGAGAGGCTAGCATCAAACATAATGAACGATAATGATCATTTTGTCCGTTACAAATGGGATCTTGAATGAATATCGGAAACATCATAACCAGGGCCAGGGCGCTAATTTTCGTTTTTTACTGCTACGTGTCTCGACGTGTTTTTATTTATTTATTTATTCATTTATTTATTTATTTATTTTAAAGTAACATTCGGCAATTTCTCTCCTCATCAAACAAGCGTTTCAGCTGAACACTGGCCTGCACTGGGAAAGCGCCCATATTCTGTTCAATAACGTTAGCGGTCACAGGGGTTGCAAAAGCATTTCTGTATGGGGAGCGCTGTTTTATCATACGCACAGAACAACAGAAAAAGCAATGACAGGGTCAAATCAATCAATCAATCAAATTTTATTTGTATAGCGTATTTTACAACAGTTGTCACAATACGCTTTACAGACAACCCTAGCCTAAACCCCCACAGGAGCAAGCCTAAGGCAACAGTGGCAAGGAAAAACTCCCTGTGCAGATGGGAAGAAACCTCGAAAGGAACCAGGCTCAAGGGGGAAACCCATCCTCCTCTGGTCGGCTCAGGGTGCCGACTGGTGACCAGCATGTCAGCCAGTTTATGAACAAGATATGATAGGTGATGTGGCTCAGATGATGGGTGGGGCCGGGTGGCGGTGATGGGGAACAACAGGTGGCGGCAGGGTCACTCGATTTCAATCCATTGAGCGGTTTTTTTTTTAAAAATGAGGCGAGATACTTCCTTCAGACATCACCGCGTACGATCTGCAGATCTTACCCAGAAACCCCGGCTCTCGCACGCACTGTCCTCAGCGTCGTGAGCCCACAGTCCTGAAATGCTTTTCAGCGTTTTTGTTTTTTTATAAGAATCGGAGTGAATCCTCAGAGAAGGTTGGCGATGACATCATCCACATGGGTACTAACCATGAGCGTTTAATACCCCCAAATATTTTTTTTTGAAGAATCGGAGTGAATCCTCAGAGAAGGTTGGTGATGACATCATCCACAGGGGTACTAACCATGAGCGTTTAATACCCCCCCCCCCCCCCCCCCCCCCCCTTTGACTTAGCTGTGTTTTGTCCTTACTATCTTTTTTTTTTCGAAGAGAGAACACCTGACCAGCATTAATATTTATGCTCTGACCGAAATAAAATATGCCAAAAACATATTTTGAATTAAAATATTTTTATCAAGATATATTGCAACATGTGATAACATAGGGGAGAATATGAAAGCTGCAGCCATTTTAGATACCCCAGCTATGTTCATACACAATACATCGCAGCACTTCCTGTCTCTGTACGGATACTAACACACAGAAAAATGAGAGATAGTCCTTTCCCATAATCAGCTCAGCGAGTGTGAGTCTGGTGCAAGCGCTCATATCTTAATGTCCCGCTATCTTCTCGATCGCGTTTGAATTCATCAGCATGCATTATTACTATTAAACAGATGCTAATGGACCTCTGTTCTCAGTTTCGCTAATG
This sequence comes from Anguilla japonica, assembly GCA_025169545.1. Classification (NCBI taxonomy): domain Eukaryota; kingdom Metazoa; phylum Chordata; class Actinopteri; order Anguilliformes; family Anguillidae; genus Anguilla; species Anguilla japonica. The sequence goes on along the minus strand of CM045890.1, from coordinate 3,575,264 downwards.
CCCGCCTCATTAATTATGCATAAGAAATACCTTTCTTTTGGTCGAGGGGTGGGGGTGGGGGGGGGGGGGGGGGGGGGGGGGTTAGCGAGCGCCAAATTGCTTCCCGTGTCCCGTAAGGCTCCTCTTGCGGTGTTTGACTGTTTCATAAATGATTCTTTTGAAAAGAAAAAAAATAATAATTCTTTGTGAGCATATTCTAACAAAAAAGTCATTAGCCGGCTTTCTCGTCTAATTCGCAAATGTGGTCTCGTTTTATTTGTCCACCGCCATTGCCAATTTAGTGACATCCTCTGGAAATTATTATTCCAAGGTAATGATGTTTACTATGAGAGATCATGTGACTTGTTGTCAGGAGCTGAGGCCCACTTTAGGCTTAATGGCAAGGACACAGAAGAAGAGAGAATAAGAAAATATGACTGTTATCATTGCAACCATGATTCAAACACATCGGCACTAATGTTGCAGTGCACTGGTAGGTTGTTGTCTTTTCATATTACGTACAGATAAAGTGTCACTTTAATAATAAATAATAATAATACATAACGGTGTCCCTTAATAATAAATGAATTAATAAATAAACTCCCGTCTTAGAAGGCTGTAGTGTCTGCTTAATTGAAACTGCAGGCATGAGTCCACTCACCTTGATGTAAAGGCAGCCTTCCAGGACTGGAGCTAAACCTGCAGACACTGCGGCCCTCCAGGACTGGAGTTAAACCTGCAGACACTGCGGCCCTCCAGGACTGGAGTTAAACCTGCACACACTGCGGCCCTCCAGGACTGGAGTTAAACCTGCAGACACTGTAAACATGTGATATTTATTTTTGGGCTTCAAAGTACACTTAAAAATCATAACAATAAACTACATGGTAAATACCCCCTCCTTCAGTTAAATTAGTCCCTTAAGGAACATTAATTAACATTAAAGGAAACCTCAGCCTCATGGAGACTGGGCAGTAATGTAAGAACAACAGATGGAAAGGTTTGGAGGTCAAAAGGTCATGTGAAGAATCCTATAATGTGAAAATCCTAATAAAGCACAAGAGGAACATACAGTTCTGATAAATAGCATGTTGGGAAGAAGTCACAAAAAACCCACATTGTTGGATATTGATTGCTCAACCGCCACCATCTGTTCATTTTAATTCCAAGCCATGATCTTGATAAATGTAAACATTTACGAGGCATGTTTTTCGCCTGAATGTTTATCAGACGATTGGGGGTATTTTTCAAGAGCTGCGTTTTTCAAAGAAAAGAAAAGAACTGTGAACAGCTCATTAGAGAGTGACTGATGACTGTCTTTCCTGCGAGCCCGATGTTATAATGGCATCTTTGGGAATGCCTGGCATGCTAAATTTGTCTTCCAATTTCCCCTTGAAATACACATGCAGAAAATATGATACCATCGCTAAAGGCAGAGGCCTTATCTGCAACTGGCTCACATCAATAATGCCAGAATCCTGACGATCCATCTGCGGTGTGTGTGTGTGTGCGCGTGCGTGCGTGCGTGCGTGTGTGTGTGTGTGTGTGTGTGTGTGTGTAGGTGTGTGTGTGTGTTGTGTCTTGGTTTTCGAGGGGGATGGGGGGTAGGGAAAGACAAATTTCATTATTGGAAGTCTGAGTGTAAGTGAACACACAGTGCAAAAAATAAGACAAGAGAATTAGTTAGCCTTCTGAAACACCAGTCTGAGAATGAATGCTAATTGCGACATAAAAATGTCATTCTGGATGAATGGAGAATCTACTGCTGTTTGTGCACAGAGTTAATTGTCATTTTTTATTCACATATTTTTTTAACGGCAGTAGTAATATGCATTTCTTTTGTTTCCCGTAAAGAAGTGAAAACTTTATACAAATACTGTCTCTGCCATGACAGACCTGAGGCATACTTTTGTTGCACAAGTCTCTTGTCCCTGTCTCTTACGAATATTTCTGGGACAAATTCTGGTTAGAACTACTGTAGCTTGGAGGTGCAGAGGTGGAAAAATCCAGGTTCAGAAAGTAAAAGTTCCTCCTCAGTATTTTTCTTCCAAGCACCTGGATTTGCTAACTGGCACAGTTCTTTGGCTAGAAGGTAGAACTAATTTGGGGAAATCAGCTGGCATTTAGTTCATTGGCAGAAGACACACACGGCAAGACTTTTACTTTCTGACCCCTGAACTTTCCACCTCCGTGCTTCAGAGTTAAAGTTTACTGCTTTATAAGTCTTCATCTTTTTCTTTTTTCTTCTTTTACTCTTTCATTCCTTTCCTTTTTTCTCCCATTTTATGCAATCATTTTAAAAAAAATGTTTTTAACTGCAATTTTTTGTCTTTTATTCCCTGTGTAAGGCACTTAGAATTGCCATGGTGTTTGAAAGGCGCTATATAAACAACCTTGCCTTGCCTTATCTAAAGTTCGGAGCAACAGTGTCCTAAATTTTGTAGAGGGAGGAGAGCTGTCCGAATTCGGGAGTGATGTGTGACTGCGGGGTGCAGCGGGTCGAACCCTGGAGCCGCACAAGTTTAACGGATTATAGTTTCCTCTCTAATGCCAGAGCAGAACAGAGATTTACAGCACGACGCCTTTTTAAAAAAAAAAAAAAACAACAAAAACACAACAAAAAAACTGGGGATTTATTGGACGTTTTCCTGAGAAAATGCAGATACCAGTCCAGCCAGATTTTTGTACGTCAACCATTTAAGAAAACAAAAGCGCAGTAAGGTCTACTTAGCACTTCAAACGGCCCTTTGCCAGTGAACCGAGAAACAGCTGCCCAGATCACAGAACTTTCCCATGAAACCGTTCGAATCCATGAAAAACATTACATGACAGGCATTTAGCAAACGCTCTTATCCTGGGCGACTTACACAACTTTTTACATGGTATTTACAGTGCATACATTTATACAGCTGGGTATATACTGAAGCAATGCAGGTGAAGTGTCTTGATAGCACTGTACTTCCTTCTACCTTACATTACAGGCCTTACACATTACACAGAGCAACTTACACAACTATTTTTTATTTTTTATTTTTTTTACAAAGCATTTAAATTGCATTGGTTTTGCGTGACAACGGCAGTGTCCCCACTCACAAGACCAGCTCCCTCTGGCTGTTAAACGTTCTGTTTTTTGCGTGATCTGGGATCCGGGATTTAAAAAAATAAAATAAAAAAAACAAACATGACCATCAGCTGATTTTCAGGGAAATCAAGGAAACGCGTTCAGATGACTAGTTTTGCATCAAAGGCAAATCGTAAGGGTCACACAACGTTAAGAACAACAGTATTCCGTCACTTCACCAAAGTGATCTGATGGTGTCATTGTTTAATAACTTGTCTTTTAAGCACCTATATCCCGAAGGAGAGGCGCACCTAGAGGGGCAGTGGCAGTCCCGAAAAGACCCGTTCAGGACCTGCAGCGCTCCTGTCCTGCAACAGTCCTTCTGACTCTCAGTGAAAAGACTAGCAGCCATTACTGAACAGGGAAGAAAAAAAAAAAGATTTATTACCACGACTTTATATATGGTCTGATGTTTTTGCGCTATGATATGATTCATCGTGTTCTCTGCTGTCACGGTGTCTCTGTCCTTATTCCTTGTCGACAACAGACCCAAAGGGGCCTTTCGTTAAGCGACGAGGTGTACATTTCTCGCGTGCCGCGAAAAGGTAGACAGTCTATCGGCGTGATTTATTTGTTTATTTCTTTATTTATTCATTTATGATTTATCACAGAACCTGGTAATAATAGGACGAAACTGCAGACAATTTGTTGCACACAATGAATATTTTCAATGCGTTAATCTCCACCTCCCCGTTCAATAATGCTCTTATGAACGACGTGGGTTTTAAGCATTACAGCTATTTATGAAATCTGGAGCAAAGCCGCGGCTTAAGGCTGGATCTGGATTACGGGCGATTCAAAGGCGGTAATTGCCCTGACACAACTCAGCAGGAATTACGGCGTTATTATGGAAAATCAATTTGTCATGAAATAGCGGAGATGATATTTCTCACACGGATAAATTTTGAGACATGTTGCCTGACAGAGGGACGTGAAAATCTCAAATAACCTGTTATGTGAAGAGCCAGATGTTTAATTGGACGGATAAAATAGAGCTAATGTATGTCCTGAAACGTAATTGGGCACGGTGATGTAGCAGCAGAATCTCATTTGAGTGTTTTTTTTTTTTGTTTGTTTTTTGAGCTTGCTTAAATAAAGCACTGATTGGTGGTAATTGCTGACTGTCACCAGTAGGGTTGATAGGCAACTGATATTCTGCCGAAGTATTACGACACAGCGCTCTGTGCGGACGTGCTCAGTTCCACTTTCACCCACATTCTGTTCCTTTAAATCAACCCGAATGAAAATGTTGAGAGAGACCACGAAGCGAAAAAGAAAATGTAACTTTAAACCTGATATTTTGACGCGAGCTCGACGCCAAAAAAATTCTTGTGGTTTGATTGACGGGCCAAAAACAACCCCCCCCCTTTTTTTTTTTTTTTTTTTTTTTTTTTTTGGCGGAATGCGTTCCAGAACATTCCCACAGATCGTTTGAATTTATTATGGTTAAGATCCACGCATAGGAATGGCTCCGAGCTGATATGCTTTCGCCATCTTTGGGCATATTTTGTGCCTGTGACCTCTTAAGTAAGGTTAGAATGGGAACACACACTTTTCGTTTTTTTTTTTTCTGTGTTGCTGTTATTATTTCTGTGGAGTTTTGTGAGAACTGTCCATCACGGGGACTGGGCTAATTACACAGCAAGCTCGCACTGTGTTATGATTTGTCTATAAATCCTTTATGAAATGCTTTCTTATATCAATCAAAATGGGGATTGAACACAGGGGAATACATCTAAGGAAATTGTATGAATGTTTTCCTATATAAGGCCTTAGTATTAATGCTATACTATATAAGTCCTTAGTGTTTAATGCTATATTATACAAGGCCTTAGAATTAATGCTATACTATACAAGGCCTTAGTATTAATGCTATGCTATACAAGGCCTTAGTATTAATGATATACTATACAAGGCCTTAGTATTAATGCTACATTATACAAGGCCTTAGTATTAATGCTATACTATACAAGGCCTAAGTATTAATGATATATAAGGCCTTCATCGCACATATTCGGAGTCCAGTTTTGGAAAAGTTTAATGAGAAGAGTACGGAAGATCTCAAAGCTGTACAGAGTGGCTGCAGGTATCAAACTTGTGAAGAAAGACTTAAAACGCTTAATCCCTTAGAGCTCAGCAAACTCAGGGGATGCTTGATTGAGGTTTTTTGCATTTTAAAAAGGATTAATAAAATTTGCGCAAAGAAGCCATTTCAGGTCGAGTTCTCTTCTTCATCGAAGCAAGAGAGCATAGTCTGAAAGTTCCCACCACCACCCCCCCCCCCCCCCCCCCCCCCCCACCTCCCCCTCACACAGATTTATAAATGAATGGAACAAGGTCAGCTTTAATGGGTTCAGTGACAGGCTGTATAAACTGTGTGGTTCTTTCAACTATACCTGGGTGCTGGATTCTTTTTTTAAAATGGTGCATATAGGTCAAACATTTGCCTTGAACTATAAAACATGAATACATACAAAGTAGATGCATTGTAAACATATACATAGATATTATAATTCTGTCATTAGCGGTATGCATGTTGGCCATGTGCAGATGCAATTTAATTATAATATTTATCCATTTATCCATAACAATATATTTTGGGACACATGCAGGTAGTCACATGCAAGTATTCAAGGCTGACGGTTATCATTTTGTCAAGAAAACATGATAGAGGACAGGTGTCAAAAACATTTAAAGAAAACTCTAATACCATTCCTACGACAATTTCCTCTCAATTTTATAATTAATCCAAGGGATTGTTATCTGCGTCTGAACAGGTACGAAATGTTTGTTCCTTGGGGTTCACACCTGTTTGACGCCGTTGGCCTTGATCGGGCGATGAAACAGTTTTTTTTTTTTTTTTCCCCCCAGTGATTTGTGATTTGTGATTTTGCAGATGATAGGTGCGATTGGGTGTGGTGCTGGGTAACCCACACACACCTCCTGCAGCGCGGAGCCAAACGCCGACAGGCTGCATGCTGCGACTGCACAGGAGGAGCCGGCCAGCTTCACCGTGGGGATCGGCTGTGTCGCTGTCGGGGGTTCCCTGGGGGAACGGCGTGACCTGTTTTCCACGTTCCCCCCCTCCCGCCCCCCCACCACATCCCCCACACCCTCCACCCCCCCCCCCCCCCTCGCACCCCCCCCCCCCCCCCCTCCATCTTTGCCCCACGGCTTTCTCATGGTGCAGTCTCCAGCCAGGCATGTGACAACTAACAAATCAAAAATTACATGAAGTCTGATTCCCTGCTGATTTTTTTTACTTTTATTAAATTGGGGGGGGATCAATTGCAATTTCTGTAGGTTTGACTAAATTGTTGAACTGGTTAAAATTATACAGTCCACCGTATTTAAATTTTTTTGTACTTCACTCAGGGGGAAAGCAGAGAGGGTCATATTCACAGACAGGGTTACGTGTTTAAAACAAACAAATCAGAATAAGTGGACACACAAGGTTCTTTCATGACACCAATGATATACGTTTTTTGATTTAAGTTTTTTTATGAGGCCGGTCAGCCAGTCGGGTGACTTTCTGCAGCTAAAGCGCTGATTCTTAGCGCTGTGATGGGCCCCAGGGGTACTGGATCCTGACAGTTTAAGTGCCGAACTGTGATTGGCTGCCCTGCAGGACGGACGCATACACTGGGCGTAGCACCCCCCAGGGAGCGAGGGAGTCGGTGGGTCTCAAGGCTCCGCTCCGTTGCGCAGCTCGGCGCCTCAGGGGGAATGGGTGCAGCCACTAACTCACCGCTAAAAAAATGCTAACCAAATGCTAATGCTCCGCTAACACACCGCTAACCAAATGCTAATGCTAATGCTCTGCTAACACACCGCTAACCAAATGCTAACAAAATGCTAATGCTCCGCTAACACACGCTAACCAAATGCTAACACACTGCAAATGCTCCGCTAACACACCGCTAACCAAATGCTAACACACTGCAAACGCACCGCTAACGCACTGCTAGCACACTGATCGCAAAACGCTAATGCGCCGCTAAAGAAACGCGCCGCTAACCGAACGCACCCCGCCAACGTGTGATGACTGACTGCACAGCGCTTGCCTAAAGTTTTAGAGGACACTGCAGCAATGGGATGGGCCTGTAACTCTGGTTCACCATCCCGAAACAGAGCTGCAAAACAGTAAAAGCGCGTGGGAACAATTGCTTTTAAAATGCCTCATATTTTTCTTATTTATTCTGGCAATCATTTACACAAATGACAAATAAACCTAATTTATTTGGTTGGTAAGCTTCCTGATCCAAGGTGGCTCTACAGGTTACTGGCAGTTTATGTAACACAGCATTTATACAGTCATTGCCCGGGGCGATTCTTCAAAGCTGCTTCAACAAGCTCATACTACTCACACATAAATTAATGCTAATGCTGTACAAAAGGATGGGGAACAATTCCAGCCTTTTCCAACCCCTCGATTTCAGCCACATAACAGAAACATAATCCACTGTTCTCCGACTCCTCTTCCTCAGCCTTCGACACTTCGGGATTAAGTTTCCTCCCCAAAAAAAGTTTTCCATGCAGTGTATCCACCCATATTGTTTCCTCTCCAGGCAACCATGGCCTCCTCCCAAATTTTTACCTTTGAGCTCTCACCCCTTTACCACCTCCACTCCCTCTCACCCCCCCCCCCCCCCCCCCCCCCCCCCCCCCCCCCCACACACACACACTAGTCATTGTTTCCGGCCTTGTACCTTTTAATAACCTCCCTCTTCATCTCCTCCTCCAAAAAACTAGCTGTTCTCCCTCAGACCTCCAGAAAGGTTGCTGCGTATCACTTCTCAACGCTAGATGCATTTAGCCCTCCAGAAAAACCATGGACCGGCCCCTCTAGGCCAGTTCCTTTCAAAATTTAGTTTATATTCCAAAAACTACAGAACATGCAGTTTGCATATGGCTGGTCTCCTGCTGCATGATATTCTCAGTCCTCATGATTCGGACTCTGCTGGTGGTGTCCAGTGGAGGGGGTGGGGGGGGGGGATCTTATTTAATTTTGTATATTATATACAGGGGTGCCTCAAGGGTCAGACCACGGCCCCTTGCTGTTCTCCCTAAACAGCTGCACCTGAGGCTGAGCATCACTTCCCAAAAAACTGAGTCATTGTTCTTTTTCCTCTGTGACACAGGTTTCAAAAGAGCTTACCTGACTGATGTTTCTACCAGTATAAATGCCTGTATGACTTTGTCTACCTCCCTGTGAGGTCATCCACTGCAAATCTCTTCCCATTTCTCTTTCTTTTCCTGTCTTTCTGTATGTATCTTCTCTCTCGCTCTCCCTCTCTACCTCTCTCTCTCTTTTTCTTTCCCTCCCTCCCTCCCTCCCTCCCTCCCTCCTTTACCTCTCTCTCTTTCCCTCCATCCCTCCCTCCGCCCTTCTCTCTCTCTCTCTCTCTCTCTCCCTCCCTCCCTTCCTCCCTCCCCCTCCCTCTCTCTCTCTCTCTGGGCCTGGGACTCGCCCTGCATAGCTACCTCACATTCTCAGCTGCACCTGCTTACTTTTTCGAGCCCCAGCCTTAGGACTGTCATCCTTCCATCCTCCCAACCCTACCACTGCTCCCCACATCTGCTGGACCCCTGCCCCCCCCCCCCCCCCCCCCCCGCCTAGGCCCCCCACTCCCAACCATCACACCACCATTCCCTACTGCCCAGTCTCCACGGCAACACTGTCCAGCCCTGTTCAGTGATGAACTCCTCCTCCCTCCCTGACTGCTCCCAAAACACCCCTTGTCTATACCGAGCATCTGGATCCGATCAATGATGGTCCTCAACTTTGACTTACAAATAACTTCTTGATTAGGAATGAGTTACGTAGAGTACTTGATCTATTCCGTTAGAGTTGAGGTATTGCCAATTCATTGTGTTTGTTTATGTTTTGCACTTCGGAGTGTTTCATTAATCAGTGGGGGGGGATTCAGCTGGCCTGGATATGTCTCATCACTCACCAGTGACCCCTACTGGCCAAATCACACACTGACAGTCTGTTTTCTCAAGCTACATGTGAAGAGTCTCTCTTTGTCTCATGTCTGTGCAAGCTCAGTTGTGGACTTTATGGCGGGCATGAAGAAGCATCGACTCGGCATCCAGTCGTGTTAAAGGAGGCCGCTCGCTTTGTCTGCGCTCCCTAAGATCGACACCGGAGGTCACAGCTGCGTATTTCATCTTTATTAGTCCAGGTAACACTCTTTCCACGTTTCAAAGGAAGCGTCGTAGAGTTCAGGTCCTCCCGCACGCGGAGAGAGAGAGAGAGAGAGAGAGAGAGAGAGAGAGAGAGAGACGTATTAACTCTCCCCCTACAGCAGAACATGATATGTGACAAGCGCCGTGCTCTACAAGGCCCAAAGGTGCCGTTAAGACTTAAAGGTTGAAAGTACTGGACAAAAAGGAGCATCGCTGTAATAAGAAATTACCTCCGGGCACGAGGAGGTCTGGCGCTGAACAGTTTTGTCCGTTAGCACGGGGCTTGTAAGAGCAATAGTACAGTAACAGCGATCTCAATCTTCAGTGACCTGCGGGGACGTGTATACATCCATTGATTCGTGGATGATTCAACATTTTCATACCAGTAAAAAAAAAAAAAGGCTCTTCAAAGACTTTTCAAAGCCGCTGTTTTCTTATGACGAACGTGGACACGCTTTTACCGTAATGCAGCCCTTCGAAACTGTGGTAATCTGTTTTAAATTAAAAATACCGAATGTGTTCATTTTAAAAATACACGTCCGCGATTACCGCGCTGGCGCACTACGCCTGGGGGAACGCGGGACAACGCTATTGGCGAAATGCAGGCTATCAGGTGCGCCGCCTGCGCTCAGTAAAATCCCTGAGGAGGCACTACGGTGGACTTATTGTCCAAGTAAACACCGGCCACCTTGCCGTTTGATAGAGCTCACGGTATCCAGTATCAGACGTCCGATCCCCAGCGAAATTCCGACTTCGCTCGAAACCGGATGAGTCTGCGACAGACCGGAAAAATCTGGAGCGCCGACAGTGTGACGGTGCGGGTTGTGAGACCTGCGATGAGACCCGTTTTTTTTTTTTTTTTTTGGCAAAAAGCGGCAGACGTGTCGCGTCTTGAACCGGGGCCGCGTACCACAGAGGCCTGTTATTCCGCTGCCAGAATGCAGGTGGGGACACGAGAGAGAGAGAGGGAGAGAGGGGGGGGGAGAGAAGAGAGAGAGAGAGAGGGAGAGGGGAGAGAGAGAGGGAGAGAGAGAGAGAGAGAGAGAGAGAGAGAGGGAGAGGGAGAGGGAGGGAGAGAGAGAGAGAGAGAGAGAGAGGGAGGGGGAGGGGGAGAGAAAGAGTGTGTGTGAGAGAGAGAGGGAGAGAGAGAGGAAGAGGGAGAGAGAGAGAGACAGAGAGAGACAGAGAGAGAGAGAGAGAGAGAAAGACAGAGAGACAGAGAGAGATAGAGAGAAGCTGCCATTCCTTTTAGGAGAAAGAAGGGAATGTGTAGATTTGGCAGCACAATACATTGCCACTTGCCACAAACTGAGGGACAGGGAGTAACACTGACACCAGAAAAGTTAAATTATTATAGTTCATTGACATTTTGTATGCGTTATGTTCTAGAAGTAGAATTTTATTTCTGTGGATTGTCTGGATTTTATATTTTTTCTGTTTATTGTAGTTAAATTGTTATTGCCTGTCTGTTACGTTTGTCATGTGAGTGAATGCTTTGGCGACGTAAGTGTACCCTTACCATGCCAATAAAGCTTATTGAATTGAATTGAATTGAATTGAGTATCTGAGAGAGGAAGAGGGAGAGGGAGAGAGAGAGAGAGAGAGAGAGAGAGCGATAGAGAGACAGAGAGAGAGACTGATTTCAAAATATTAATGAGGAGAGCCTGGAATGGGTCCATGGGAAAGGGGCAGGGGGGCCCCTAATAAAACGAGAGGCCGCACCACGCCGCGCCCGGGAAACGCCGCTCTTTGGCGACGAGCTCGCGGGACGAGCTCCGGGATCGATAGCGGTGATGGCCAAACCTTTTTTTTTTTTTTTTTTTTTTGGCGGAGGTGCACGCTGTTGCGCAACGTGCCCTAAGAGCCTCGTCACACATTTGGCCCCCCTGCTGCTCTCGCAGGCCCGATCTCCTTTTTTTTTTTTTTTACAGCTCGCCCCGGGTTTGTCTTCGGCGTGCGGCAGCCTATCTTTGATTACAGAGCCTTTTCTCTTTGAACGCCGCCCGGCTCTCCTGTCCTCTTTAGTGCGAACTTGCCGTTGAAGCCCTTGGCTGTGAAGGGCTGCGCAAAGGGGGGGAAAAAAAAAGTGGGCGGCAGTGTAGTATAATGGGTAGGGAGCTGGTCTGGTAGCCTAAAGGTCGCAGGTTCGATTCCCCGGTAGGACAATGCCGTTGTACCCTTGAGCAAGGCACTTAACCTGCATTGCTTCAGTGTATATCCAGCTGTATAAATGGATGCAATGTAAAAATGTTGTGTAAGTTGCTCTGGATAAGATGTAATATAATGGAAAAGAGGTTGAGACAGAGTGTATGAGTTTCAGCTGGGTCAGTGTATGAGATACGCTGGGTTAGTGTGTGTGATACGCTGGGTCAGTGTGTGTGATACGCTGGGTCAGTGTGTGTGATATGCTGGGTTAGTGTGTGTGATACGCTGGGTCAGTGTGTGTGATACGCTGGGTCAGTGTATGAGATACGCTGGGTCAGTGTGTGTGATACGCTGGGTCAGTGTGTGTGATACGCTGGGTCAGTGTGTGTGATACGCTGGGTCAGTGTGTGTGATACGCTGGGTCAGTGTATGAGATACACTGGGTCAGTGTGTGTGATACGCTGGGTCAGTGTGTGTGATACGCTGGGTCAGTGTATGAGATACGCTGGGTCAGTGTGTGTGATACGCTGGGTCAGTGTGTGTGATACGCTGGGTCAGTGTGTGTGATACGCTGGGTCAGTGTATGAGATACGCTGGGTCAGTGTGTGTGATACGCTGGGTCAGTGTGTGTGATACGCTGGGTTAGTGTGTGTCTAACGCTGGGTTAGTGTGTGAGATATGCTGGGTTAGTGTGTCAGGTACGCTGGGTTAGTGTGTCAGGTACGCTGGGTTAGTGTGTCAGGTACGCTGGGTTAGTGTGTGAGATACGCTGGGTTAGTGTGTCAGGTACGCTGGGTTAGTGTGTGAGATACGCTGGGTTAGTGTGTCAGGTACGCTGGGTTAGTGTGTCAGGTACGAACAAAAGGAGTTTGTGTCTCGCTCTGGATTAGCTGCAGTCATACCTCGCAAATGTAAGTCATGGCTTCAGGCTCTGGAGTTACAATAGGGCCCACCTGTGCCTCAAGTGCATCAGTGAAGCATTTAATTACAGGCTTTGATCTGTGGCACAATAAATCACACTCCTATGCAGTAGTTTAAATTAGTTTTTAATTTTTTTTTTTTTTTTTTTTTTAAAGAATCGTGCCAAACAATGGTAGGCGGCTTACAACCCGTCCCTGCTCTGACAGTTCAAGGGCACGTTTGGGAATTTGGGTCAAAAACGCGTTGAGGAAGTACACTCCATCGCTGAAATCCCAGCGAGCAAATTCAAAAAGGAGCGGAGCAAAATAAAGCGGTAATCCTGCAATGAATATTAAATGTCACGCGAGACCGAGACAAGCCGGAGACGTTTTTCGACACCGGTCGACCCTCGGCTCGCCTCAAAAAAAGCCGTGGCGAGAAATTAAAACAAACAAACAAACAAACAATACGGATGGAAAGCACTGAAACGACAAATCGCGCTCGCGTTCGTCTGCAGCCCGCATGCGCGACCTTAGCGGAAGCGGCCTTTTCGTTCGCTTTGACCTTTTCGTTTGGAAACGCAGTCGGGAGACGCGACGCGGCAGGCGCCGGCTCGCTTTAAATACAGCTCGCTCCTTAGGGCAGGTCGGCAGCGCTGGGGGAGAGAGCCCTGTACCAAGGGGGGGGGTCTCCTGTGCGAACCTGCGCGTCTGTCTGTGCTGTAACTGGCACAGGCTGGCGTTGGCGTCATCCTTTCTTTAAGCAGGCCGTGTGGTTCTTTGGCGGTACCGGTGTAACCTGAAGGTCACAGGTTCGATTCCTGGGTAGGACACTGCCGTCGTGCCCTTGAGCAAAGTACTCAACCTGCATTGCTTCAGTGTATATATCCAGCTGTATGAATGGATGCGATGTAAACGCTGTGTAAAAAGTTGTGTAAGTCACTCTGGATAAGACTGTCTGCTAAATGCCCGTAATGTAATGTCTCCTATGCGAACCTGCACGTCTGTCTGTGCTGTAACTGGTGCAGGCTGGCAGTGACATCATCATTTCTTTAAGCAGGACACGCGGTTCTTTAGTGGTACAGATGGACTACACAGCGTGTATTAGATTAGCGCTTTATTATTATTTCACCTGTGCCTACATTTCCCAGGAATCCCTGGGTGGCCCTTGCTGGACTTCTCTCTGACTCTCTGATGTGGTGCATTTTGGGATTGATGCAGTGTATTTTTGGGTTGTAATAGACACCGGTCAAAAGGAATGCAACACACACACGCACACATACACAAACACACATACACGCACACACACACACACACACACACACACATGCACACACATGCACAGACACACACGCACACACACACACACACAAACACACACACATGCCCACACACACACACACACACACACACACACCCAAAACAAGTTACCTTGACGTTCCAGTAATGCATCAGTATTTTCAGATGCTGTTAAATAAGAAAGTTTCTCACATCTCGCCCTCCTCACATAGTATCCCCTGTAACCTGCCTGCCTGTCTGGCCACCCATTTGAGCCCCCAGAGAGATCTGCAGGAGTGGTGATGTGTTGAGGCCAAACTTTTAAAGAAAAACAAATACAGAAACTTTCATTCAGTCAGCCTTGCACAGTGCAGTGCAGTCTAAAGATAACAGACACTGATAAAATCCAAAGATAAACACAATAATAATAAAAGCTGCATTTCATCCAGCAGCCGTCAATCAAGACAGAACAAACAGAATGTCGAATGCGTATTTGGAGGTATGGATGGGGGACGATCGGGTGATTGAGTGCATATTTGGACGTCTTGCAACTGTCCTGCTCCAACGTGTCGGAACACCCCCTGCCCCTTACCCCCCCCCCCCCACCCTCCCTTACCCTTTGCTGACAGACATCTTCATCACCCATCACTCGCTCACCCCCCCCCCCCCCTCTCAGCAGACGAGCCGCCCACAAAAAAAAAAAACACGTTCAGAAAATTCCGAAAAGTCGAGAGGTTTCATCTCCGAGAGCATTTGGCGCACATCGGGTACGTTTTTAATGAAGTAACAAAAAAAAAAAAATATCAATGCGCTCGGGTCCTACGCTTACTCCTTATCTGAGCCTCTGGGAAACGGGCTCGGGGGGCGGCACTCTGAACACAGAGAGAGCAAACAGGGGGGAAGGCCCGGCCCTCCGAGCCTCAGAGAACGGCGGTTACCTAACGCCCCGGTGTCTGGACGAAGAGGAGGATGAGTCACCGTGAAGGCTTTCTTTCTTTCTTTCTTTCATTCTTTCTTTCTTTCTTTCTTTCTTTCTTTTTTTTGCCCCGGCCACTTAAACCGAGACGTGCCGCAGCGGTGGCTGATGGGAAGGAATGCCGGTTCCGAAGCGTGTCGCGGCAGCTTCGGCGCAAACGCGCGCCGGCGGGGACCGTCTCCGCGAGGCCAAGGCCGCTCGCTCGGGCTTCGGGTCGAGAGCGACGACGCGCGCCGTCGCCGTTGCCAGGCTACGGTTGTCATTGACGCGGGCCGATCGGCCGCCGCGCAGCCGAGCGCGAAGCGGTCTGCAGGCACACGGAGGGGGACGAGTCTGGGGAGAGCGGACGGATTCAACGAGAACGAAAATTAAAATAAAAAGAAATTATAAAAACGAAACGAGGTTGGCGATTAAATGCGATTTTCTAGCAATGAAGCGATAAAACTTTTAATTTGTTGTTGCCTTTCTTTCAGGGCATCCGAGCTTCCCAGAAATAAATCACGGTGAAAATAAGCACATTTTAATGCTGTTTATTTTAACGTGCCGTGTCCTTCCATCAACATAATGAATCCGTGTTTGCAGGTAATCTTTAATGTATGCATAATAAAGGTGCTCGGTGTTAATTCAACTCTTAGAACAGTGCTCACGTGAGCCCAGGAGAAGCACGTACTGCGTCGGAGGTGATGTAGTACTGATCTTTCTGCTTGGGCAGCCACATGTGATTTTTCACGTTTTTATGGCGTGAAGGTGTTTGTCAGCGTTGGCGGTTGTGTGACAATGGCACAGCTTCTCCGACAGCTCACTTAACGTGATGCAGCACAGGCAGTGCAGCTGCATACCAGTTTAACAGCCTGGCACTGCCAGGGCATCACTATGGGTACATGTGTGCCAGTTTAACAGCCTGGCAGTGCCAGGGCATCACTATGGGTACATGTGTGCCAGTTTATCATCCTGGCACTGCCAGGGCATCACTATGGGTACATGTGTGCCAGTTTATCATCCTGGCACTGCCAGGGCATCACTATGGGCACAGGTTCATGCTTACACCCTTGGCTTCGTGGTCAGTTCTCCTGCGGGCGCCTACATCGGCGCGACCTCAGCGACTGGCGCTGCGCGATGGCGAGTACGTTGCACGAGGTTGCAGGTTCGATTCCCAGGTAGGACACTGCCGCTGTACCCTTGAAGCAAGGTAATTAACCTGCATTGCTTCAGTATATATCCAGCTGTATGAATGGATGCAAGTGTAAATGCTAAGTAAAAAAAAAAGTGTGTGTAAGTCGGTCTGGATAAGAGCGTCCACTAAATGCCTGTAATGTAATGTAACATTAAATGCACAGCAAAACCCTTCAGTTTTTAATCAGCTCAGACAGAGCTCTCGTACACGCCAACAGTGAACATCTACTGCGTTTACTCGTCCATACACATGAAAGGGTTAAGATAATTAACAATGAGAATTAATGATGAAAAAAAAAATGATGACAATAACTATCCAGGGTTATCATTTGTTGATGGACACTTGTTCCAGTGCTGTATTAAGCTGTCGCTGAAGGTGTAGGTAAGGCCATGGTGCTGGCTAATGTTTCACCCTGACATTTCCATGTTGTATTGGTAATACATTTTATGGGCGGCAGTATAGTATAATAGCTACAACGTTGTACCCTTGAGCAAGGTACTTAACCTGCATTGCTTCAGTATGTATCCAGCTACATAAATGGAATGGAATGCAGAGTAAATGTTGTGTAAGTCGCTCTGGATAAGAGCGTCTGCAAAATGCCTGTATTGTCATGTAATGTAAACAATGTTTCTCACCATTGGCTGGAGAGCTAATCTGGTGCATGCCACCGTAGGGCAAGCCAAAGCAATCTAAATTCTTAAGTTCACAATTCAGTCATTTGAAAGCTACTTTTAACCAAATGGACTTACAAGCAAACACCAATAGACCTAGAAACAGGCCGAGCTTCAAAAAAAATAGAAAAAAAAGTACCACGATCAAGGTTCACCCTTCAAGACCCACAATAATTAAGGGAAGGGATAGTTTTTTAATTATTATTATTAAATAGTAACATTGCGGGTGTAGCCTGGAAATGTGGGTTCTCAACTAAAGGTTCTCAACCCTGCTGCTGGAGATCTACAGTACTCAAGATTTTCATCTCAACCCTAATTTGGCACATTAAATTCTACGAATTACCAGCTCAATGAGATTTATAGCTGTTTGCTTTGTTAGGGTTGGAGTGAAAACCTACAGGTTGACAGCTCTCTAGGAACAGGGTTGGGCAGCCCTGCTCAAGCTGTTGAGTGAGGCGTGTTTTGTTCAGGTTGGTGTGAAAGCCTACATGATGGTAGACCTCCAAGAATGGGGTTGCGCAACCTTGCTCTAGCTATTGAATGAGGCGTGTCTTGTTATAGTTGGACTGAAAACCCACAGGACGATAGATCTCCAGGAATAGGGTGGGGCATCCCTGCTCCCAGAAACAGGGTTGGGAGTCACTGCGTTCGACATTAAAAAAAAAAAAAAAAAAAAAAAAAAAAAACGCTGGTAATGGATCCACAATCAGTCGTTTACCATTGAACCACCGCCGCTCTGGGCAAGAGAAGAGCGAAGGTCGTGCGTAAGAGTTTCCAGGGGTCTTGAGGACACGATGGAACATCTATTACTCTTTTTATTCTTCTATTATTCCTGTTAGCTTTCACCTCGGCTGTAACCTGCTTGACCTCCATTCTATTTGCTGTGATAGATCCCCTGTAGCGTTTCTGCCACATTCCATTCTACCGCTACTTTACACCAGGCCGGCCAGTGGAGGATGGGCTCCCCCTCCATAGCCGGGTTACTCTCGAGATTTCTTCCCATCGGGGAGTTTTTTTCTCGCCGCCATTTGAGGGTTTTCTCTCCACTGGGAGTTTTTTTTTTTTTTTTTTTTTACCTTATTTACTTGCTTATTCGGGGTTTCAGGTCTGGTGTTTGCTCTGCTTGCTCTTTTTTTGCTCTGTCTCTTTGCCTCGCTACTCTGTAAGGCGTCTTTGTGACAGTTCTCAGTAAAAAGCGCTACGCAAATAAAATTGAATTGAATTGAATGGAACGGCTAGCTGCACAGGATGCGACATAGCTCAGGAGGTAAGAGCGGTTGTCTGGCAAACCCCCGCCCTGGGCATATGTCACTGAGCAAGACACCTAACCCCTAACTCTCGGTGAATGAGAGGCATCAATTGTAAAGCGCTTTGGATAAAAGCGCTATATAAATGCAGTCCATTTACCAAACAGGAAACGCCCTTATATCACACCTCCACTGAACTCGACGGTAAAGTCTGAGAGATGATCAGCACGCTCTCCCAACACAAGGCCGCGGTCCCCGCTGGTGTTCAGGCATGGACTTGTGAGTGGAACTTCGTCCGTCTTGAGCTCAGTGGCGTTTGCTCACCACGTTAAATGCACCTTCGCGAAAATCGCTTTGGCTAAAAATCATCAGCTATGTGACCAAATTGTAAATGATACATTTGGGGGGGGGGGGGGGGGGGGGGGGGGGCGGGGCAAAGGTGGGGGGGGGGGGAATCCAGCGGCTCCGAGCAAGCGCTAACGAACCCGCGTCCCGTTCACTGCCCCCAACTGCCCCCCCGGGATGAAACCACAGGTGTGGGGGGGGTGTCTGGAGCAAACATAAACCACGCAGTCAGAGTAGCGATTTTCACATTAAATATCAAGGACACCCTGGACAGTAATTGCAGCCCAATTACACTTCTGGCCGCGCCCTGCAGTACATATCCATTTAACCTTGAGATGGGCAGAGATCGCCAGCATGTGAGGGGGGGGGGGGCTGGAGGGGGTGGGGGGTGGGGGGGGGGGGGGTGCTGCTAATTACACCACCGCCGATTTGTGTGCCTGTTAAGTGCCCGTCAAACACTGTCGTCCCGTGAGTGCCCTTAAACAGCAGATACATGCAAAGGTGAAAATATGAGATTTTTGCTTTTGGCGGGAAGCCGCCTGTGGCGCATCAGCTCTACGGCGCCCCCTACCTGTAGCGCTGTAGCCTGTAAAAACGTAGCACTTCTGTTGCCGTTTCTCTCCCAGGCACAAACAGACCAAGGGAACGCTTGGTCCAGGCAGATCAAAGTTAGATTCCAGAATGCAATGACTGTGTGTGAGTGTGAGTGTGGGGGGGGGGGGGGGGGGTGGGGTGGTGCCTGTGCATGTGTGTGTGTTTTTGTGTGTGCGTGTGTGTTTGTGTACGTGTGTGTGTGTGTGTGTGTCTGTGCGTGAGTGTGTGTGTGTGTGTGTGTGTGTGTGCCTGTGCGTGAGTGTGTGTGTGTGTGTATGTGTTTATGTCTGTGATTTAAACCGGTTTTTCATGCACGTACTTACACCGGATGTGGTGATGAAATTCTGTAGGACGGAAACCTCCTCAGCCCAACGCTCTCTAGGCATTCTGCATCTGATAACCAAGCACTCCGCGCATCTGATAACAACACAAAGTGCTCAGTTTCCCCGAAAGACGCGAGAAGTACTCAGAGAACGTTGCCTCAGCAGCGTGAACGTTAGCTCTGCGATAGCAGCCGCGAGATAATAAGAAGTCTGCGCTACAGCCTGAGATCTGACTAGCCTTCGCTACGTGACCGCAGCCAGATTACAGACTGATGAGAGTGAGAACGGTTCCTTTACGTCTCAGAAGTTCAGCCCCCCCCGCTGGGGGCGGGCGATACTCTCGCAAAAAAAAAAAAAAGGTACGAGGCAAACAATGCCGGCCTCCTGTGGGTGGCAGCGCAACGATCTGCTTCTATATTTGGACAATCCAATATATACACCACGGTGCTGTCTACGAGTTGGAACTGAGCCTGTTTTTTTTTTTTTTACTGTCTAAGGATTCAACTGCAAATCCTACCCCCCCCCCTCGCCCCCCCACTCCACCCCTCCCCAAAACAGCCCCCCCCCCCCGCCGCCCCCCCACATTCTCCTGTACTTACAGCCTCATCCTGCAGACACTCGTCATTTTACCGCCATTTTTACGTCCAGAAATCCTGATGATTCAGCTCATTAGGAGGGAGCTGTTTTTGAAAGTGGCAGGCAGATAATTGCAAAAGGACAAAAAAAACAAACCGTGTGTGTGTGTGTGTGTGTGTGTGTGTGTGTGTCTTTAAGGACGCATCGGAAATCACAAGCATGAGGTGCTTTTGGCTTCATTTCGCTGGAATGTTCCACAGTGGCAATTAGGCACATCTGAGTCGGGCCTGTGGAATTAGCTGACTGAACCGAAATTACTTTTTTTTTCTTTCCTCTACTCAACATCATGTGCCGTTCATCTTTTCCTATTTTAATGCTCATAACTGGAAACTACTACCATTCTGGGGATGGGAAGGAGGGAGAAAAAAAAAGTTATTCAGTAATTTCAAGGGAGTCGGTTCTAAATTGGTTTTGGACTGAATTTAATAAGGTGTTGGGTGAACGATAAACAAAAAAACAAAACAGAATCATTAAAACCTAAATCTACTATTTCTTGTCGCACGCACCCACATGCACACACAGACACACACCAACAGACACACACACGCACACACAGATGCACATCCACAGGCACACAGACATAGACACACGCATGCACACGCAAGTACACACACACACAAAGCATGGGGAAGATTTAAGAAGGTGGGTCCAAAAAAATGACAGTGCCAGCACGTTTCTGCTTTTGTCATCAACTATGCAAAACAGTCGATAAGCGCTGTGGCTCAGTCATTTTACCGGCAGGCCACTCGATGTTTAGGTCTGATCCCAGGAGACCCAGTCATTACAAATGACAAAAGGGTGTCCTTGTACCACCGGCTTATGCCTTTTAAAGAGCGCAATATCTTCAGACAATGAGTTCATACAAGGGTTACAGGTAGGGGATCTTCATGTGATGCTGTACCTAATCAAGTGAAACAAGCAGCAGAATAAACAGTTAGCATGCTGTAGGTCCAGGAAGACTTTTCAGCAACCTATGTATCGATACCGAAATCACTGGTATGCTGTGGCTTAATTTGACTAGCTTTGTATAAACCTATATATATATATATATATATATATATATATATATATATATCAGTCTGTGAGAAAATAAATGTAAAAATGAGGAGTAATGCTGGGTTTGGCCAAGTTCCCAGCAGAGTAATTTACAGACCACATAGCCTGTAATGCAAAGGTTTGCAGCCTTGGTCCTGTTTGCCTTACTGTGTCTCTTGGCTTCTATGAAAATAGATTGTACAGCGGATAACTGTAATTCAAATCTGACGGCAGGTTAAATAAAAATTCTTCCCCCACCAATATACATTAAGCTGTTTAATATAAATTCTAAGGGCACCACCTATGTGATTTGATTGACAGATTGCATAAACAGCACAGATTGGTGTAGGAAAAAAAAACCCTGCAATGGTCTGCTAGATTAATTTACAAACTAGACTATTGCTCATTTTGTGCATGATTATATTAACAAATGAAATGCAGCCTAAATTTTCCCAAAAATGTAATTTCTCAAGGCTGTGCCTCAGAAAAAATCAAACACTCGCTTCAGAAATGCCTCAGAGTGTCTGCATCTTATAACACATACATAACATATTTATAACCTCTCTATAAGAGTGACATAACTGCCGCATTGTGTATTCACCATGACTAATTATATGCTACACAAAGAGAACATACTTTAAAAAAAAAAAAAGATTGAGGATCTTCAAATAATTTATGGCATGTGCTTCCATGTGGCCTGTCAAGCGTACAATAATACATAATTGATACTTTATGTATGTATTGCACCATTTCGTGTTGTATTTATTAATATGTTATATATGCATTATAAAAACCAAGATAAACATCTGCACTGATTGTACAGTACCATACAACCACACTGTACAGTACTCATCTACAGTACCCATCTACAAAAACATATTCATTGACTAAATGGACTGCATTTATATAGCACTTTTATCCAAAGCGCTTTACAATTGATGCCTCTCATTCGCCAGAGCAGTTAGGGGTTAGGTGTCTTGCTCAAGGACACTTCGACACACCCAGGGCGGGGTTTGAACCGGCAACCCTCCGACTGCCAGACAATCGGTCTTACCTCCTGAGCTATATCGCCCCGATGTCGACTAGTTAGAGAAAGAAGGATACGACTTGCTATACAATCATTTTTTTAAAATGACAATTAATTATATAAATGCTGTCAGCCATTGAGCAAATGTATCAATTTAGCCGATGGAATTACAGTGAATCTAAAAAGCGAAGAATGTATATGACTTTCAAAAATATCTATAAGGCTAACCCTAACCTAATCCTAACCCTAAAAATCTGGAATCTGCAGCAACCCCACTACACACACACACACACACACCATGGCCGGTTTTAGCCTGCTATATTAGGGTGGGCTGGTAGAAATAATAGGTGGGCAACTTGGGCACAGTGGCATCACTAGGGTTGGTGTCGCCCAGTGCGGTCAACCGGGGGGGGGGGGGGGGGGGTGCTGTTGGGTGCTGTTGATGGGGGTTGGGGTGGGGGTTTGCCCATAGCCACTGCCGGCCGTGACACACACACACACATACATACATGCACACACATGCACGTACACACACACACACACACATACACACACACACACACACAAGCACATGCATGCACACACACACATACACACTCATGCACACGCATGCTAACGTACACACACGCACACACACACCTGCACACACACACACACAAATGCCAAGATTTGAAGTCATCTTTGCAGCAGAAAGAATATTCTTATACTTATTCTTCTTCACATTCCGTGTGCAGCCACACAACAAATCAAACACATTGCATCCTGGTCCTGTGATAGATTCATTAGCTACTGTCAGCTCTGTATGGATGCTCAACAAGTTATTTGCATATTTTAGAGGCTGTCTGTGATTTGTGTGTCACAGACACATACATACTGCACCATTATCTCTTTTCTTTCTTTTCATTCGATATGATGCATTTTTAGCCCATATGCAGTTTAAACAGAACAAACACACGCACACACACACACACACACACACACACACACACACGCACGCGTGGGGGGCAAAAGGAAGCTCAATAGGCTGCTTGCGTGTTAAGCTGCTCTGCGCATATTAAATTTTATGCAGACATAATTTCGTTACGTTTGTGGCGTTAAACTGGCACACCGATAAATCCAGCGCGCTCCGTCGAAGACAATGCCCTCGGCTGTCAATCACACGGCTGTCACAGCGGAGGTGGAGCCGCACTTTGGAATGGGGGGGAAATTTGCGTGGGCGGTGGTTGCAAAAAAAAACGTGATATAATAGCGGAGTTACATTCTTTTCCGACTCTCGGTTACAGTAACGCACACACAGACACAGGTGTGCGGCCGGGTGTGTGTTTTAAGGCTTGTGTAACGCACACACAGACACAGGCGTACGGCCGGGTGTGTGTTTTAAGGCTTGTGTAACGCACACACAGACACAGGCGTGCGGCCGGGTGTGTGTTTTAAGGCTTGTGTAACGCACACACAGACACAGGCGTACGGCCGGGTGTGTGTTTTAAGGCTTGTGTAACGCACACACAGACACAGGCGTACGGCCGGGTGTGTGTTTTTAAGGCTTGTGTAACACACACACAGACACAGGCGTACGGCCGGGTGTGTGTTTTAAGGCTTGCGTAACGCACACACAGACACAGGCGTACGGCCGGGTGTGTGTTTTAAGGCTTGTGTAACGCACACACAGACACAGGCGTACGGCCGGGTGTGTGTTTTTAAGGCTTGTGTAACGCACACACAGACACAGGCGTACGGCCGGGTGTGTGTTTCAGGGCTTGTGTAACGCACACACAGACACAGGCGTACGGCCGGGTGTGTATTTTAAGGCTTGTGTAACGCACACACAGACACAGGCGTACGGCCGGGTGTGTGTTTTAAGGCTTGTGTAACGCACACACAGACACAGGCGTACGGCCGGGTGTGTACACACAGACACAGGCGTACGGCCGGGGGTGTGTGTTTTAGGGCTTGCGTAACGCACACACAGACACAGGCGTACGGCCGGGTGTGTGTTTTTAAGGCTTGTGTAACGCACACACAGACACAGGCGTACGGCCGGGTGTGTACACACAGACACAGGCGTACGGCCGGGTGTGTGTTTCAGGGCTTGTGTAACGCACACACAGACACAGGCGTACGGCCGGGTGTGTATTTTAAGGCTTGTGTAACGCACACACAGACACAGGCGTACGGCCGGGTGTGTACACACAGACACAGGCGTACGGCCGGGTGTGTGTTTTAGGGCTTGCGTAACGCACACACAGACACAGGCGTACGGCCGGGTGTGTGTTTTAAGGCTTGTGTAACGCACACACAGACACAGGCGTACGGCCGGGTGTGTGTTTTTAGGGCTTGTGTAACGCACACACAGACACAGGCGTACGGCCGGGTGTGTATTTTAAGGCTTGTGTAACGCACACACAGACACAGGCGTACGGCCGGGTGTGTGTTTTAGGGCTTGTGTAACGCACACACAGACACAGGCGTACGGCCGGGTGTGTGTTTTAAGGCTTGTGTAACGCACACACAGACACAGGCGTACGGCCGGGTGTGTGTTTTAGGGCTTGTGTAACGCACACACAGACACAGGCGCACGGCCGGGTGTGTGTTTTAGGGCTTGTGTAACGCACACACAGACACAGGCGTACGGCCGGGTGTGTATTTTAAGGCTTGTGTAACGCACACACAGACACAGGCGTACGGCCGGGTGTGTATTTTAAGGCTTGTGTAACGCACACACAGACACAGGCGTACGGCCGGGTGTGTGTTTTAGGGCTTGTGTAACGCACACACAGACACAGGCGTACGGCCGGGTGTGTGTTTTAAGGCTTGTGTAACGCACACACAGACACAGGCGTACGGCCGGGTGTGTGTTTTAGGGCTTGTGTAACGCACACACAGACACAGGCGTACGGCCGGGTGTGTGTTTTAAGGCTTGTGTAACGCACACACAGACACAGGCGTACGGCCGGGTGTGTGTTTTAAGGCTTGTGTAACGCACACACAGACACAGGCGTACGGCCGGGTGTGTGTTTTAAGGCTTGTGTAACGCACACACAGACACAGGCGTACGGCCGGGTGTGTGTTTTAAGGCTTGTGTAACGCACATACAGACACAGGCGTACGGCCGGGTGTGTGTTTTTAAGGCTCGTGTAACGCACACACAGACACAGGCGTACGGCCGGGTGTGTGTTTTAAGGCTTGTGTAACGCACACACAGACACAGGCGTACGGCCGGGTGTGTGTTTTTTAAGGCTCGTGTAACGCACACACAGACACAGGCGTACGGCCGGGTGTGTGTTTTAAGGCTTGTGTAACGCACACACAGACACAGGCGTACGGCCGGGTGTGTGTTTTTAAGGCCTGTGTAACGCACACACAGACACAGGCGTACGGCCGGGTGTGTGTTTTAAGGCTTGTGTAACGCACACACAGACACAGGCGTACGGCCGGGTGTGTGTTTTAAGGCTTGTGTAACGCACACACAGACACAGGCGTACGGCCGGGTGTGTGTTTTAGGGCTTGTGTAACGCACACACAGACACAGGCGTACGGCCGGGTGTGTGTTTTAAGGCTCGTTGGTCACCGGCGGAGACGCACGGTTCAGCTTACGCGATGTGACACGTCGGACGGGTCGTTTACTTTTACGACCCATTTCAATAACAAACGAGGCCCCGGCCCGGACGGACGGCGAAAAAAAAAAGCCCTCTGACAGCGCTCGGGTCTTGGAGTCACCTCCGCTCGGCGAAGATTCATCTTCCCCCCCCCCGCTCCCGCGCACAACGCAACCGATAACGGATGAAATAAATGAACGTTCCACATCCGACGGCCAACACACTTTGTCTCGTGACATTTTATTTCTGAATCATCGGACAATTTGGACACAAAAGAAGCTTAGTATTGATTGTACAGTCATTCGTAAACCCCCCCCCCCTCCCTTCCTCCTCCTGTGGGCTTTTCGGTTATGAGTTATGTGGAAGAGGGATTTTAGGTCTCGGGGGGGGGGGTTGTGTTAAAGCTGATGATGTGCTTTTTGAGTTTTTTTTTTTTTTTAAACCACTAAACCTTAAGCTTATATTTCACACGTTTACAGGAGGGATCAAGCTGACGCTTGTGAGGAGTCTGGTCAAGGCTCTCGTGTTCAAAATGTTAGCGCAATATGTGGATCACCCAGTACTTGTTTATAGTTTTGTTGTTGTTGTTGTTGTTTTACTTTGTCCCTTTTTATATATTTGTATGTATTTTGTTCTGTGTGGACCCCAGGAAGAGTAGCTGTTGCAATGGTAACAGCTAATGAGGATTCTAATAAACTAAGAAACTAAACTAAGTACTCCTGTTATGGTTGCAGTAGCTCATTTTGAAGATGTTTTTTGTGTGTGTGTGTGTGTGTGTGTGTGTGTGTGTGTGTTAGTACCCCTGAGAACAAGATAAAATATGGCGGCCGCATGTCTTTCGGTCAGTGAGCCTTGGTCCGCAGTTTGCTTTACTTAAAACCATAGAGTGCAGAAAAATATGGACAAAGTCACTGTGATGTCACCCATTGACTCTCCATGGGCTTGGTGAAAAGCATTTTTGAAGCCTGGGAAGTGTAGTTCGTGGGCGCTGCCATGTTGCACAAATTGGAGCCAGAGACTGTGCAGTAGGGACATGAAGTCCAGTTGTTGACTAAGTGTGCGAGATACAGTGACTCAGTAGTGATGTAAATTGTCCCTGATTCGTCCACAAAATATTACCGGCTTGTCCAAATAGCACAAAAACTTAAGAAATCGGCATATGGGGAGACATTAGACGAAGTAAAAATGCCTATTGCAACTTTTTCTTGAGGAAAAAAATGATTGACTTACCACATATTTATACATATTTTTGCCATATTGTTACCATTGACTTACACTGAAACGGGTGGCTGAAACACCTATACTGGAGCCAACCGCACTGGCGCTAGTGAGCAACGTCTCTCAACAAGGCCAGGAAGTGAGCTTCAAAAACGCAGCCCGGTTTTGGCCGCTTGCTTGAAACCGAACCTTATCACAAGTTATCAGAATTTGCAGACAGCTGAAAGCAAGCAAGCAATGAATCAAACAAGAAAAATCTGTAGAAGTGCAATGCATACAATACAGATAAATATATTATGTGCAGATTCCCTTTAACAAGCGATATCCTATTTTGGGAGTATTGCAAAAAGAATGCATTTCTTATCAAAAAACATAACGTGGCACATTCTCTCCTTCAGCGTGTGTTCTTTTGTTTTTTTTCGTCTCCCCACAATAATCAGTCATCCTTAATAAGCTGTCTGATTGAGGCTTGCATTCATTATCTCACAGTGCTGGTGTTTAAAGAAATTGAAGTAAGCCCCATCCAAATGCACAAAGTTTGCTTCCTCCGCACCGTTCAATGTGTGTCTCAGATTTTATTTATTTAGTTTATTTTTTTGTGTGTCTGCTTGAGGGACTGCAAAAAAAAATAAATAAATAAAATAAAAAATTAATGGAAAGAAATGCCGTTACCATGCCAACGACATCTAGTTCCTCACACCATGTTGATGCGTCTAATTTGATGAAGGCAAACAACACTTCCCATTGTGAGGCTGGTTGAGAAATGTATTTGAAGGAACACAGCACAAAAAAAAAAAAAAAATGACACAAACGTATTATAGATTATTATGAAGTATTTATGAAGAATGACTGTGACGTGATCTTGACAGCCTGACTCTGAGGTACGTACTGCACATGGCGCTGGTTTCAGTCACCATTCTTCTGTTCAGAATGACAGCCTATCACAGCACCGCTCAATACCAACTGCAAGTATTGACCAGACCTGGGTCAAATACATATTTGTTTTGGATTCAAATACTTTTTCTGTGCCCTATTGATCTTGCCTGGTGTAACTGAGCCTGCCAATATGACCAGACGAGCGGGGTTTTGCACTTTCTGAGAGTATTTCATTGGCTCCAATACACCAGACAAGATCAGTAAAGCGTAGAAAAAAGTATTTGAATCCAAAACAAATACGTATTTGACCCAGGTCTGCTATTGACACACCGCTACCCAAACCCAGGCACGATATTGTTGGTCCTCATCCAGGAAGCCATGCCAGCAGAAACACACTTTTTTGGGGAACTTTTGCGTATTTTTTTTTTCTCATTAAATCAAACTTACAGTGTGGACCAGACTTAAATGTCCGAGGGGGTCTTTTCATAAAAGATGAACATTGTGATTGACACCATTTTCAAGTGTTTTTTTTTTTCTCTCTCTCTCTCTCTCTCTGCTTGCATCCCAATTTTTTTAGGTTGCAAAAATAAGACTTACCCCTTAATGCAACCCAAATGAGAATATTTCAACAGCTGCACCACAAAAAAAAGTGAATGGGGGCATGGCGGGGCAGGGGGGGGGTGTATCAAGTTAGATGTGTTTTTATCAAATCCAGCACCAAGCATCGGCACAGATCTGAACGGAAATCTTAGTGAAATTTGGTGCGGGTGCTCGATGAGGAACAGCTGACAGGTCATCGTAAGGTCAGAAGGAGAAAGACCTGCTGGTCAGCGTTAACATCCAGCTTGACCTCAACGGGGGAGACATAACGGACACAGGAAAGGACACCGATTATAAGAGCAGCCACCTTTAAGTCACCCTCTGTAATCTGACATTCTATATCTGGTCTTGGCTACAGTCGGAGGTGACGTGTGATGTCATCGCGGCGAGCGTTAATAACTCTGTCCGTAAGCTTTCTTGAGGCGTGGCAAGTCTGGAGACTGACCAGGCAAACTCGATTTGCTCTCTTAGATCATCCTGACATTGAAACGACACTCCAGCAACCAACCAACAGCCTCCGTCCTCGTGTTTCAAAAACAGTATTACACTCGATGCAATTCAATTTTCTGTCATATATATTTTGATAAAATATATATGGATTTTTATTTATTTTGTTGCTAGTGAATTGATTCTCACATTATTGAAATGTCAGCATATTTTAAATTGAATTTTTATGAGCTTGTGAAAGTGCAGAACACATTTTGTTTTTATTTACTAATAGTAACGCCAAACACATCTATGACCTGCATACTGAACACGTGTATGTCTTAAATTAAGCCATACATGTTAGAATACCTTTTTGAAAATATTTTGGGAAGCACTGTCATGACATAGCCCCATCAGCAGTGTCCTGTCATGACATAGAGCTCAAGTATTAGTATCCTGGCACTCTTACTAAAATTATTTAACGCTATTCTGGGTATTAACCCCGCCCTGGGTATGTCGAAGTGTCCTTGAGCAAGCCACCTAACCCCTAACCTCTAACTGCTCTGGCGAATGAGAGGCATCAATTGTAAAGCGCTTTGGATAAAAGCGCTATATAAATGCAGTCCATTTACCATTTACCATATTCTGATATTAAATCTCAGTGTGTTGTTGATTGGTGGTGTGAGGTGGCAACCGGTTTCATGACTATGTGACTACAAGGAACAACCCAGACTTCAGACCTCCTGATGTGAATTTGAGTGCGTTAATTCTAATTCCTTGACAAAAGCAAATCATTGTGTTAAACCTAGAGTGTCTAGGGGAAAAAAACTTAGAAATGTAGTGGCATCCCTGTAGAAAAAGAAAGGATTGAACACAGCTTGCCTGGTCCACTGAGGCACTACCAGAGACTGCTCTATCTGTGACTGTTTCCCTGTGCTGAGTCCAGGGACCCATCATGCACTGGGGTTTAAATTTCAGCTGATTAAATTACGTTTTATGGGTTGCCAGCTGAGGTCATATTTGAATTTTACATCACATGACAGCTGTCTGTCAGCTAAATCCATTGTGAAACAACCATTAAGACATGTATTCATAATATTTAAACAAATAAGCATGAATAAATTGTTCATTTATGTTTTATTATTTTCCCAATAAATATTTGCTTTAATAAGGATTAGAGTTAAACCCCAATTAAGATCAATTAGTCATTAATTTGATAAATGTTTTGTGCCTAGAATATTCTACTGAACTGACAGAATCCCTTCTGTGAAAAAAAGAAAAGAATAAAATAATGAAAATTAAAAGGCAGATCTTAACAGATGTAAATGGAAAAGCATGCATTTACATTTATTACAACAGAATACCCGCATTAAATACTCAGTGTCAAGATCGTATATAAGATCTCTGGAGACGTTGAATGTGGAATTTAATTATCAGCTCATTGAAGCCTGATTAATTTAAAGTAGTCTGAACAAAAAAAAAAAAAATCAGCATACAATGACTCCCCAGAGACCCTAAGTGTTTGAAATCAATGCTAGGTCACTGTGTTATTAAGCATTTATGAAACATGTATAACACCTTCATTAACACAGAAATCCTGCTCGCTCAAACTGGGCTAAATTTAATATCTACATTTTAATTTAAGGAAAGACAAATGGCCAAGGACTGTGCATACATATTAATGCTATCATACATTTGAAATTAGTTTCATTAGTTAAAAGGACATTCTTACATGCTGCATCATGTAAAATTGCTGACAACCTCCTCATGAACAAAAAAAAAATTAAAAATATGCCCTAAAAGTAGAAAGAAGGGCAGCTAAACTGTTACCTGCGTTAAAATGTTAAAGGATTATGAGGAAAAGCAAGTAACAACAGGAATGATAAAATATTTCCAAAACAGTTTTGTCTACAAAAGTGTTCTGTTAGTAAACAAAGGGGGTGGGGTAAGTGGAAATGATATGAGTAAGATATGAGTATGATATCAGTAAGACATCAGTGAGACATCAGTAAGATATCAGTATGATATCAGAAAGACATCAGTGAGACATCAGTAAGATATCAGTATTATATTGGTAAGATATCAGTAAGATATCAATATGATATCAGTAAGACATCAGTTAGATATCAGTAAGATATCAGTAATTAAGATATCAGTAAGATATCAGTAATATGTGGAATAACTTGCCAGGTCATGTATGCAGAGACCCTCAGAGGGTTCAAGTCCAGGCTTTATGCAGTGCAGGATACTCTCCCATCTGAAGGTAAATGGCAGTCCTGGAGGGGCTGAATGGCCTGTTATGCTCATTACGCATTTTTATGCTCTCAACAAAGAGCCAGTGTTGCGTCAGCAGACCTCAGCAATGTCCATCGCGCCTGCTGACTCCCAGAAGATGTGAACAACCCAGGCCTGCTGTTACAAGCATGTGCACCACCAGCAAGACTGTGTCCCCCCCCCCCCCCCCTTTCTAATTGAATTATGACGGAAGACAGGTCTGGCATTCTAACAAAAAAAAAGAGAGAGAGAGAGAGAGATCACCATATGACAAAATCAGCTGCCGAAATCTACAAAAATGCCTACAGCTGATTGGTACAAAAGCGACTCAGTTCTCCGGAGGTTAGCGTCGGTCTAAACCGCAGAGAAACACAAAGAGGCTCTGTTCCTAAAAGTTGTTTATCACAGTTCTCCTTAACTCCTGAATGTGCTTGTTGTCTCCACAGACGTTGAATTTATCCCATGTTTTTGGTGCAGCATTTTATATATAGTTTATTTATATTATTTACATTTTAGATATATTATACATTGAATTGCAGCTGGTCCCATTCAGAGTCCCGTTCATGTTTACATGCTATAACTTCATGGTAATATTGCTTTGTATCAGAGCCTTCTCAAGGTGCTAAACAGATCTAGAACAGTGGGCTCCAACCCTGTGGTCCTGGAGAGCTACAGGGTCTGCTGGTTTTCATAGTGAATCTGCACTTCATGAATCAATTAGAGCAGCTGATTACACAGTTAACTCAACTGACCTGGTGTCTTTTGAGTCTCAATTGGGTGCTGATTTTAAGGTGAAAACTAAAATCAGCAGACCCTGTAGCTCTCCAGGACCAGGGTTGGAGACCACTGATCTAGAAGGACCATTTGAATGGCTTCATACTCTAGTACCAATCTCATAGTAATAAATGGCCATATTTCTCTTATTGATGACAGCAATTCCAAGCTCTAAGTATAAGACATGTCCCATGTTCTTGAAAACTAATATAGCATTGAACTAAAAACAGATTTTTTTTTTTTTTTTTTTTTGTCAACCAAGATGGCAAGCGATTATCCTGTGAATGCAGTGGCGGTAGCGTTTATCCTGTTCCACCACTAGTGGGGGCTAGTGAGCGGGAATGAAAAGCGCAGCGGCGGCGGCCGAGGCGAGCGTGAGGCGAGCGGCGGTTGCCGAGCGCAGGTGTGCGAGGGGATCACTGCCCGACGACGGCCTGCAGTCAGGAAGCAGCCGCGTCCTCGCGTCGCCCGGGCGACGGGCAGTGGGGTGAATTTTATACGAATATTCCGGAGAATGTGTAGACCGGCCTTGCGGCCTTGCGTCCTGAGCGAGGCTGTGGCGGCCCGCTGGCACGTACTGGGAGGCGGGTCGAGGGACCGTCGCACTGTTGTGCCTAAAACCAGCAGCTTAAGGTGGACGGCATAAACTGTACGAAGGCACTGTCCGGGACCGAGGAAGAGTAGGCAGCGGCAGAGCAGGGGCAAATGCCTGAAATAGAATGGGATAGAACCTGTAGGATCATGTGACTTAGGTGATGTCACTGTATCTATGAGATCAGAACCTGTAGGATCGTGTGACTTTGGTGATGTCACTGCATCTATGAGATCGGAGTCTCTAGAACCATCTCCCTTATGCAATGACACTGCATCTACGAGACCACATCCTGTAGGATCATGTGACTTAAGTGAGGTCACTGCACCTATGAGATCGGAATCTCTAGGACCATCTCTTAGGCAATGCCACTGTATCTATGAGATCAGAACCTGTAGGATCGTGTGACTTAGGTGATGTCACTGTATCTACTAGACCAGAACCTGTGACTTAGGTGATGTTGCAGTATCTATGAGATCAGAGCTGGCTCGACCTAATAAGCAACATAAGTGGTTGTTTAGGGCCCCATGACCACCAGGGGGCACCCCTAATTATGTGAGGTTGTGCCTGCAAATCAGATCCTGCTAAGGGTCAATCAAAGGCTTTGACCAGTACTGTATGGGATGAGAGCAGGGTTAGAACCCACCCAATGCAGGAGCCATTATGAGCTCACTTCCTGTGTAAGGAGCACTTACCTTAGCCAGATAAAGGATTGCACAAGGAGTTAAACGGCTTTCATACGTGTCAAAACAACTGCATGTGTGCTGTAAGTAGCATAATGCATTTGGCAAGTGCTGCCCACTTCAAAATGGCCTACCCTCCCATTAAAAGACAG
This sequence comes from Anguilla japonica, assembly GCA_025169545.1. Classification (NCBI taxonomy): domain Eukaryota; kingdom Metazoa; phylum Chordata; class Actinopteri; order Anguilliformes; family Anguillidae; genus Anguilla; species Anguilla japonica. The sequence goes on along the minus strand of CM045890.1, from coordinate 3,542,431 downwards.
TGCGCCCTGTCCCTCTGAGTGATGCATGCCTATCCCAATGCATGCTGGGATAGGCAGCCCCCGTGACCCTGACCAGAAATAAGTGGGTTGGAAAAATGGATGGATAGAGCCCATGCCGATTCTTAGCTGACCCACAAATCTGAATTAAAGAGTATACATAATATTGTTCCCTCTTTAAAAAAAAACAAACAAAAAAAAAACCTATATATAGTGTAGGGAAACTTTTTGCACAAGTACAACTTCAACAGCATAGCTTCAATCCAACATCCAACGGCAAATGTACTTGGTGAGAGATCATAAGTGTCCGACGTGAACATGTTCTGGTAGATCAAATGATTGCATCTCAGCAAGACAGAGCTTCGCTGGTTTAATTGCATGAGGTGAGAGTAGCTTGTTTTTTTTTTTAAATTAATCTACAAATTGGTACCAGCTTCCTTTTCCCTTGGAAGTGTGTACATCCGAGCCTAATGCTGCAGAGATGTACTGTAGTCCAGGTTACGGTATTGATTGACACTGCATTACGAACGTGGCTCTTTAACCCAGGAAGTGAACTAATGGGTGTATTATGAATTGATTCGTATTTCGCACAGATACTTGAGCTTTGGTGGATGCCTGTATCCGCTGGACCTGCGGTTGGCCGTTTGGAAGTGCAATGTATTTCCCTGATAAGTGGTGTGCCACTTCTGTCTCCCCCCCCCCCGAGGAAATGTGCCGTTCTGCACACTCAGTAAACATAGAAACGAGTCCCTTGAATGCTTGTGTCTCGGGCAACTTACTAGTAATATCAGGACAGTTGCCTCATCTTTTCGTCTTTAAATAAAGCCATCCTCTACAGCTTTATTAAACGCCATGCCAATGTTATATAAGAGTAATGTCTACGTATGAAAATAAAATAAAAATAACAACTGTTTAATTGCGGGTATAAACGTGTATTTAAATTTTATATTTCCCAGATGACATAACATTCGCCTGGACAAACTGAAAGGCAGACTGGCTTCTCTTACTTTCAGGAGCGAACTTCAGCGGGAGCGCAGCTCAGAAGCGCTCCCTGTGGGTCTCAACCGCAAGACAGCGGCGGAAACACAAGCTACATTACACACTACTCAGAAAAAGTAGCATGAACGGCGTTTATATACTGGTCTAAAAATAGGGCTCACGCCGTCCAATGGTAATAAACGAGCCTCCAGTCAAATTCACCAATCGCAACATGAGCGAGGGCGATTGAATGTCAGGAGACGTTTGTGATTGGCCATCTGAGGATATGATAGGCGGGCGTTTAACCTATAGGATATTATTGGTCGGATTTCCAGCAGCGTAATGTGATCACGAGGGGAGGGCTGGTTGCAAGGTTTGAATAGGGAAGTTTACAGAGCGTACGCTGTGCAGTAAGTTCAGTGTTTTCCTATAGATCAAGCCACAGTACTTCAAGACGTTGCTGGCTGTTTCTTGGACCGGGAAGATAGAGCAACACCTTGCGAATTCCTGTGCAGCTGCGTATGCACGCACGGCCAGGTCATTTACTTCAAAGAATACAAAAACGTTGCAAACATTTAAAAAAAGAAGAAAAAAAAACAACATTGATTGAAATTGTCGTAACTTCGTTTTGGATTGAAATGGATGTTATTCCCATGTGCAGCATCTTTCAGGAGCTTCAGATCGTACACGACACTGGCTATTTTTCTGCTTTACCGTCTCTTGAAGAGTACTGGCAGCAGGTAAAATAACTTAAACGTTATTAACTTCAGACTGACGTTGGAACGTGTATTAGTATGGCGAGTGTCCTGTTTTTGTATCGCTGCGAATGTAATTACGCAGCTCGCTGCGCGGAATCGTAGCTCCTGTCATACGTGTAACGATCTTTGCAGCGAAATGGTTTCCTGTCATTAGTTGCCTATCATTGTGGTGCTTGTTATTGTAGCGACCTAATTAATTTGTAGGCTACGCCAGTCACTCCGCGTTAAACACTTCCAGTTACCCGTGCGTACTTCACGATCAGTGGCGAAAAAACATGCTTGAACTCGAGGTTCCAGCAAAAGTTTATAGCCAGGCTGCCAAGTGTATCCAGTTCCAACGCTGCATGCAGTTCAGATTTAGCTGTGCAAATTTGTAATACGCACCTTCACCATGTTTGCTTAAATGAATGACCTAATGACGCAACAATGTTTCAAACGGCTTTGATGTTGTCAGCGTGCCAGTTAGCTGCCTAACCGACTCAAAATATACAACAACAACATCTAGCGAGTTCGCTTGGCAAGCTAAAGTTGCTCCTGTTAAAACACACAAACGCATCGCAGTATGGCTATTTTACGTGTGTATGCTACATGCCAGTTCTTGCCGTGGAGAATCGCTGTCAAATGTGTGTATTAATTAATTGCGAAAAATAAGCAAAGGGTCAATGTAACAGTTTGTTGTCAAGGGAACATTTGTATTTTGGTAACGTTAGACCAGTTTGAATGCGGACGTTGCAGACTGAACGTTGCCACCGCATTCGGGGTCTATATAGGCTGGTGTTTTCCTTAAAGAAAAGTGTGTCGACTGGTGCGTGATTGAAACTGATTCGCATCGCAAGCTCGCTGGTTTCTTCCAGGCATTTCGAAACTGGGGCACGGAGCCAAGTTCTTCGCTGCCCCCCGAGGCATTTAAACGCCATCCTCTCTCTCTCTCTCTCTCTCTCTCCTCCCCTCTCTCTCTCTCTCTGTCCCTGGTTGAAAATATATGTAGCGTATTATTGAATCAACACTGTCAGGTGGTCTTACTGACCCGCGTCGTGTATTTTCAGCACGATTAATTTATAGAGTTTTAAACACAAGGGATTGTTACTTGTCATTGTGATTTTGCTCGGCAATAACCTACGTTAGAGTGCAGCACTAGTTAGTTGTATGTTTGTTGTAATTATGTTACTTTTTCATTTTACTGTGTAAGGATGGACGATTGCTGACCATGGAATATGTATAGGCTATGTGTAATATATACGATTGTACTAATAACATCTTATAAATAAATTAATTATTTTATAGAGAGTTGTTGCGTGGGGGAGGGGGCTGCATGTGCAACGGAATTTAACTGGCTGATTGTCAAGAATTGAGGAAGTTCCCCAGTTTCCTTTTAAAATAAAATTTGTTCATGGCTGTCTTATGGGTCTCGCGGTATGAATGCATTATGTTTTATGGACCAGCTTCACTCTCTGGCCCCTCGCGCGCCGTGTTATTGCAAGCCATGCCACTTAATGCATTTTTTAAAATCCACATTATGCTGAATAATTAATACATTTAAAAAAGATCTACAAGCACATTCCTTAAGCCTCTGGAGAGCTCCATGGCGTACGTAAATTGGATCACTGCGCACGACGGTCTTCTCCAGGAAAGGGCATTGGGTTCTTTACTGATTGATATTATTATAATTTTTTTTTATTTTTAGGGAGGGAGGGAGGGGGGCAGATACATTCCCTTCATATACCACTCTTCATCTCAGTGGAAATATTGCATTCCCATGCACTCTCCCGTGTTATTGATACCCCTTCTGTAATCGTATCCATTTTGAGTGCAGTTATGCAATTCTTTTTTCTTTTTTTTTTCCCTTTTTTTTTTTTTTTTTTTTTCCTATTTGCTCTGTATAACGGTTGCTCTGCTAAATTAACATGCCGGGTAACCGTAACGTGACGTTAGTTCTGGCGCTGCGTCTTCTGGCGAAAATATCCTCGTTCTGATTCCGGGGCTTGCGCTGCATTCACTCACGGGCCTTTCTCGTTTCTGTTTCCGTTATCGTTTCTCTGGCTAGACGTGCCTGGAGCTGGAGCGGTACCTTCAGAGCGAGCCGTATGTCACCGCGGCCTCCGACATTAAGTTCGACGGCCAGGAGGGCCTGTGGAACAAGCTGATCTTGGCGTGCGGGGACAAGGCCGCCGCCGCCGCCGCTGCCGCCGCCGCCGCGGCCGACCCGAAGACCCCGCGGGCGAAGGAGGAGGACGGCGGGGACGCGCAGAGCCTGGAGGCCGGCGGCTTCACCTCGGACGCCAGCAGCGAGCGTCGGACAGCTCGGAGGAGCTCTCGCCCACGCTGGGGTACGCCTCGCACCCCCTGGGCCACCTCCTGGCCGAGTCGGGCCACCTGAGCCCCTCCGCCGCCAGCACCCCCCCATCCTCCCCGGAGATCGGCGGCGCCTTGCCGGCGTGGAGCGCGTGCCGACGGCCCTGCAGTCGCCGGTGAAGATCCGGGCGGGCGGTGGCGGCGGCGGCGGTGGGGGGGGCGGAGCCTGGAGAAGGGGGGGCTGTGCCACGGGGAGACGTCGCCGGACGGTCGACGGAGGGTGCACAGGTGCCACTTCAACGGCTGCAGGAAGGTGTACACCAAGAGCTCGCACTTAAAAGCACATCAGCGCACGCACACAGGTAAGCGGGACACCCCCCCCCCCCCCCTCCCCCCTCTCCTCACATACATGCCTAATACCAGCACTTGCACTGTCATCATAACATGGACTCAGTCCTGGGGAGGGAGGGAGGGAGGGATGGGGGGGGGGGGGGGGGGTGACACACGATCCAGCCGCTCGTGTTGAAGCAGACCCTGGCAGCAGAACAGCGTCCCGTTGCCTAATCCCCTGTCCAGTCCTGAAGCTGGCTGCACATAAGAAACATCTCTCTGGGTTAGTTGTTTTTCTTTTTTTTTTTTTTTTTCTTTTTTTTTTTTTGGACCAATTGGACGCCAGGGCTCCGCCCCCGACGACGTGTTGCAACACCTTGCAGCTTTCAGTGCACGGTCTAAAAACAGCCTCGCGCCCGTGTTCTGAAGGCGTGTTGCGCAAGACGGAATACCTGCGCTATGACTCTCACCGGCGTGCCTGGAATGTGACTTCACTCACAGGTGGGGGGGGGTGGGGGGGGGGGGTTGTGGGTGGTTGCGAGTGGTTGTTGGTGGGGGGGGAGAAGAGGCGCACCGTTTGGATTTGGGGACACGGTTTGTTGGATTCCGTCACGGGGAAAGAAAAGCTACCGAATCCTCTTCCGCCCCCCCCCCCGAGCGTGTGAATCAAAGAGGATTCTGGGTTATCTGCGTGGGACATCTCGGTGTTTTTTTGGTTTTTTTTCGCTCGTCCCCGGGAATGCAAGGACTCTGTTTACGTCGTCCCCGTGCATTAGTGGCGACGCCACATTCCAGAAATTTCTGACATTCCAGAGGCTGACTGCCCTGCAGGCTAATGCAGTTTCGGACCCATCGGATAGGAGAGATGGGAGGGCTGACACCTCAAAATTAATCATTTGTTTTCTTTCGGCTTTTCCCGTGTAATTTTAAAGATTCGACCCTCCCTGTTCTGTCTTTGTATTTGAAGTTTTTGGACTTCTCGGTGCCGCTCGGGACGATGGGTTTAGCTTTTCGGGCTCGTTAGCGAGGCCTCCCTCCCCCCCCCCCCCCCCCCCCCCCCCCCCCCCCCCCCTCTTCCTAAATTGCTAGCATTTGTGAGATGACCTCGTTCTGAAAAAATGGCACGCATGTAAAGTATGCGTACTAGTCTGGCATGATTGAGAGTCTGACATGTTGAAATGACTGCTGTCGTTCGGATCCGGAGACGGCGAACGCTCTGAACCGGACGGAAAACACGGAAGCGTTCTGCGTTCACGTTTGTTGCTAACAGCGTGGTTGTGTGTGTGTGTGTGTGTGTGTGTGTGTGTGTGTGTGTGTGTGTGTGTGTGTGTGTGTGTGTGTGTGTTCCCTCCCCAGGTGAGAAGCCATACAGGTGTTCGTGGGAGGGCTGCGAGTGGCGGTTTGCGCGTAGCGACGAGCTAACGCGCCACTTCAGGAAGCACACGGGCGCCAAGCCCTTCAAATGCAGCCACTGTGACAGGTACGCTAGGGCTTTTTAGCGCTTCCCCGCGCTCGCGTTTCGCTTCTTTAACGGTCTCTGAGCGTAAACCTTTAAACGGCGTTTGAAATATTTTGAAATTAATTGTAAAAAAAAAAAAAAAAAAAATTAAAAATTTAGTCGAGAATACTATTTCAAGGCGACTTGCAAAATTCACTTGACTTAGATTTAAAACATTTTGAGTTCACATTATGCCAACTGACATTCATTAGTTCAGATAACTTACATTTCATTGTTAGAAAAACTTAAAACCTCAGTTTAATTTTTTCTAACAATTAAATGTAAGTTTTCTGAACAAAACAACTAATAAATTATAGTTGGTTTAACAGCTTTAAAAATCCAAGTTAAGCTCAAAATTAGAAAATTTTAAAGTAAGCTGCCTTGCGATATATATAAGTGTTTTTTGTTTTTGTTTTTTTTTTGTTTTTTTACAATGTGTCGTTCTTCTTTCCTCATTCGTATGTGACCTGTCTGGGCCTGTGTTGCTAGCCTGTCTTGGTAAATACCACAGCAGATGCTGTCAGGCTGTGGAAGCGATAGGAGAGCTTTCATACATCCCCATTTGTGGGCGGTGCTCCAGTGAGCTGTCAATCATTGACTCACTTAAGCCAATCAAAAGATTTGGTTCTGAACGGCATCAAATATTTAACATTTTTACATTTGGCATAGAGAAACTTGCACTGATTGCTTTTTTTTTTTTTTTTACATGCAGTCCATTTATAGTGCTGGGTATTGATATGAAGAAATATCAGGTTGAAAAATATCAGGTCAAGTCTACAGCAGCAATGCTCTTTTTAGGAATAGAACTCGCAGCCCTAGTTACTAGCCCATTTCCTAAATTGTAACGCTGAACAACCACCCGCAATGATTGGTTCAAATCGCTGAGCGACTGAAAGCATAAGTAGTTCCACCCATTTTTTTGTTGGTGAAACTCATTCTCCCATCATGCTCTGGGTCTTGCTCTGACCATTTCATTCCTGTTTTTTTTTCCCCCCCAGGTGTTTCTCCAGATCTGACCATTTGGCACTTCACATGAAGAGACACCTCTAGGCGTGGCAGGAAGGGGAAGTGCGCGGAAAGGGGGTTGGGGGGTTGATCCTCATCTCCTGACCCAGCTTCAAGGTTAAATTACCCCTGAGAGAGGATTCAGGGAAGCACGCCCCAAAAAAAAGCATGCCGTTTAGCACCATATGCAGCGCCCCCTAGTGCCACAAGTAAAAAGGGGATGTTGTGAAGGTTCTGGAGAGGGAAGCAAGAAAAAAGAAAAAGGAAAAAAATAATAATTATAAAGGGACAGAGAAAAGCTGGAAGAAAAAAAAATGTCAAGAAAGAAGAAGAAGAAGAAGGGAAAATTCTTTTTTTTTCCCCCAAATGTATGGGGCATGGTGCTGGGGGTTCAAAAACTTGCGTGCGTGCGTGCGTGCGTGTGTTTGTGCATGTGCATGGACGCGTGTGTATGCATCTGTGTATGTGTGTACGCGCGTGTGTGTGCGTGTATGCAGGTACGTGTGTGTGTGTGTGTGCGTGCGTGTGTGCAGGTGTGTGTCAGAGCACAGAACCTGGACATTCACCTGTCGTCAAAAACGCCTCCTCTGTGGGTGAGGGGACCTGTCATCTGGCTGTGTTAGCAGATTCCATCCAGCAGGGGGCGATACATTCTTGAATGGGGCTTTTTTTTTTTTTTTTTGGTGTTTGGTGCAGCTACTACGTGTGCAATCTGTTAAGTAGCTTGTTTTACATGCTACAAAGCTCATTTGTAGTCCGTTCTATAAGCTGTGTATATAAAGATATAACACATCTATAGTGTCGTTATAACAGACAGGTGTTGCATGATTCTTGGGTTTGTACACATCCTGCAATCTGTAATCAGGACTGCAAATTCCAATAAAGAGCAGCTATATACAGATGGTTTAAATGTTACAATATTGTACTTAAAAGCCTTGATGCTCTATTTTCTTTTTAAAAAAAAAAAACATTTTTTGTTGGAGAAGCCACTATTGCTTAGCAACGGATTTCCCCCCCCTATGAAACTATTTGATTTCAAATATTAATGCCTTGAGGACTAATTCTTTTTTCCTCATCTTTTCTACCTGTTAATGCACTGTTGACCTTAATGGTGCCTTATACAAGTGACCTTGTCCTGTGGAATAGATGAATACTTATGTATCAGTTGGGGTGTGGTTTTTCCCCTCCAGTAGTTTGGAGTGATTGAAAAGCTTTAGTGAGGCTCTGTTTCACATGACGTTGCACCTTTTTCCTTATCTATAGCGAGGGTTTTTCGGGCCTTATCGTGTAGCTTTCGAGCGCATTTGAAACGTTCACTTTATGTGTCACAGTAATGTCTTCTTTTGTTTTGTCACGCCATTTGTAAAAAAAAAAAAAAAAAAATGAATGCAAGGATCTGGGAGCAACACTCACTTAAAAAAAATAAAATAAAATAAATACAAATCTAGTTGAACTAATCGAGCTGAGAAAAAAAAAAGAACACAGCGAGCACTTAAAAAAAAGAATTTTATTTTGACGGATTTACTACTGTGTAGTGTAAACTGTATGTACAGTTAGCGATTTTTGTTTTTGCACGATACCGTGCAGGATAAATTCTAGTTCAAAGGTACACGGTTCTTTTTCGTGGGACGCTAAACCGAAGCAACGGATTTCCTCGACCGAGTTTTGCGGAACGCGAGGGGTATTGTAATTAAGAAGCGTCGTCCTGCCAAGTCCTGTAGCGCGCCGAGCCTAACGAAGGCCTAAAGGCTTCGCTGGCACCGGCGACTGACAGCTGACTCTGGAATTTGGTTATTGATCTGTCTGGAGCCTGTTGTTTTAATATACTCATTAAATATATGCCGAGCAGGTATCCAGAAAGGAAGAAAATAAAGTTGCCCTTTGAATGAATGGCTTTAGTATAAATTTGCGGATATAAAATTTAATATATATAATGACTAGCGTAAGAAGTGTCTACGTGTATAGGTTGTGAACATAGATTGTTTTGTAAAGATGCTTCTATTTTGCAGGGTAAGGGACCAAAAATGTAAAAAAAAAAAAATTATTACAAAAAAATAACAACATAATTTTCTTTTTTGATGTAAAGGTCTGAAAAGATAAGAATCATCATATTTCGATGTTGGATTAGAGTTGCAAACCGATATGGCTCAGTTTGAAGGACTGTGTAACACACAAAAAAGAAAGCTGTATATTTTTCTTCAACTTCAGAAAGATATGGTTTTTTTTTTCCTCTTTATTTTTGTGGTGACTTGTGAGGTTTCATTGGCCACATAATAGGTGGAGCTGCCATAAATTGTCCATCACAAACCATTCAGCCAATCAGATGGCTCACCGCTGACTCACCACACACATTGTTGTCACCGAAAGTACTGTGTGACTCTGCCTATTTTTGGTTGCGTGAAGCTTCACAGTTACGTCAGTTTTTTTTTTGTTTGTTTGTTTTTTTAATGCACATTGATATTTTCAACGGACGTATGAAAAATAGTGTAGCACAAAAAAAAAAAATGCCATACAGGTTGGTCTCCTGGAGGGAGAAAGAATGCAGTGTATTGTATTTAAAATGGCCGCCAGTTCCCTATGGGTGGTAATCGAGCCTTAATCAAGCCAACTGTCTGTTTGCGACATAACCAACAAATGTTTATTACAGAAGATTTTCATTCTTTTAAACTCTGCCCTGTTATCTAAAGAATCTTTGTAAAAAAAATTTTTTATTATTTTTGTTTTATTTTTTGCTTTTCAGATTTTTTTGAAATTGCTTTGCAAAGTTGGTTATTTCTGTATGAATGTATTTTTTATTGGAATAACAAAAATTCTTATCAGGCTTCTGTGTTTTTCTCCATTTTGTTTGTGGTCACTGAATGTGTGTTGGCATGCACTGGTTTGGGGTTGGGGGTGAGCAGGAGGGAGGTGGAGACTAGAGCAAGTAATCCAGGTTCTGCAGTGGTGGAGATGTTTCTACTTTTTGTTTCAGTCTGATCTTGTTTGAATGTTATCAGTTTAATTAAGAGTTTGAGGCCTAACTGCTGGCCAGGGTCAGTTTTGGGCTAATTCTGTCTCATTTGCAGGTTGGTCTCATGGTGTGTTCTTGTTTGTTTTGCCTAATAATTAAATAAATTCTCTAGATAAGGGGTGAAATGGGGGGAAAAAAAAACAGGAAGAGTGCATCTAACCCAGACAGGCAGTGTGCTGGTCTCTTACTGGTCCTCATTAAGATTGTTAAAATTCATTTGGGTCAGGGTTCCTTAAACCTGGGTCCCGTGATCCACAATGTGGACCCCCCCCCCCCCCCTCCATTCCTGCTGGTCCCTGTGTTAATTGGGCTTAATGGAACTGTTATGCTAATAATGAGCTTTATGTTAAAGCTCTGCGTTTCTTGGCCCACTCCTGAATCCTTCATTGAATTCTTCACACTGCTGGAATTTCACCTGACCCCAGTCAGATTGTAATGATGAAGTTCAGTTGTTTCCTCAAGGTGTTTTAGTTAATACCCACCACTGTGACGCAGCTTTCTCTATTGTGTTGAATTAGTGATAAAAATGACTCTGTACTCGGGACCCCACTGAACAGCCAGTTCCTTTTAATCAGTAAAGCGCATTATCAGCCTATCACTAAACTTGGGGCTCATTTGAATGGAATAGCTTGGGACAGACCTCCTTTGCACGCGTTGCTCGTGTTAAGCCCGTGCCTGCTCAACAAACCTGCGTCCGTGGCACGGCCACAGCAGCCGATGTGTGTTCAGTGATGTTAAGCCTGCGTGTTCAGTTACCGGCTCCGTTAGTTTTACTTTTACTTGCTTAATTTAAGTACTGCACACAAACGCAAAAAAGAAAAGGCGACATAACTGTGTGGATTCCCAGGACCGGGTCCGAGAGACGCGCTGGATTAGCTCATTGTCCTCTCTCTCTAATTTCTCACGGCTCATTATTGTGTCCCCTGTTAAGACCCTTGTCATTACCCCCCCCCCCCCCCCCCCCCCCCCCCAAAAAAAAATCTCCACTCCAAGGTGGTAATTTTGAAGCCGACGAACCTGTCGCGCTTCCCCCTCCTGTCGCGCCGGGTTTTCCGGCGAACCTGAACCGTTAAAAAAAAAAAAAAAAAAGAGGCTTGTCTCGTCTGCTCCTGACGGGACAGGCGCCGGTCTTTTGGTTCGGTTCGGTCGCCAGCGGAATAATACCGGCTAAAAAGTTGCCCGGCGGGCGGGTGGGTGGGTGAAAAATGTGTGCGATGAAGTCACGGCGACGGAAAGGGCGTGAGTAACGACGTTGTCACGGCGACGGAAAGGGCGTGAGCAACGACCCTGTCGCGCTGCGCGTCGCGGTTTCGGGCGTTTAATCGCGGGGGGGCGAGAGGATGACGTCGGCGATTACGCCCGCGGCGAGTCGGGCTTTTGAAGGAATCCTGACGAGCGCGAGTGTGTCGGTGGGGAAATGGCTTCTGGTGCAGCTCGGCCGGCCGAGCGCTGCGATTGGCTAAAGCAGTGTGGAGCAAAGATGACCACAAAAAAAAACTCCTTGTCGGTGACCGGACCTCGTAATTAAAGCTTGCCCAGGTCACGTAGTAGGGCCAGAAAACTCGGGGGATTTTCTTGATACAGTGTTAAGATACTATCTAGTTTGCAGGTAATCAGAGCGCAGGGCACAATTTAGTCAGGAAAATGGCGAGCATTGTTGGGCTGAAGGGCCTGTTCTTGTCGTTATACTATGTGATTGTTATACTTCCTTCCAAAACGTTTCATGTTATGTTTTGTACGGGAGCACCCGCATTCCGCGAAGAAAGTGGAAATATTTACTTAGCAATAATTTCTGGCAAAACACTCCAAAAGCAGCCTATTAAAATATTTCTTCAAAAAACACAGGATGTGTGCCAGGGGCTACAGCGGCTCGCTCACAATGCGTCGCCCGTCATTATAAATGTTGGATTTGTGTCATGGGAATTTACTGGTGAAATGAGGTAAAAACACAGAGAGCATTTAAGGCAAGGATGTGGATCGAGGGGGGAGGAGGAGGGTGGAGGGGGGAGAGAGAGGGGGGCGGGGGAGGGGGAGGCGGGCAGGGGAGTCTGTAATTGCACCCTGAGCTAAACTGGTTGCTAAACAGAGAAACTTGACCCACCTATACCACAGGAATGTTCTGCAGTGTTTTTTTTCTATAGATTCTTGGCATTAAAAAAGAACATATTTTTGTCGGTTAACGCTACCGCACAAAGTTTTTTTTTTTTTTTTTTTTAATTCCTTTGCATTATATTTAATGGCAGAGGGAATTCATAGCAGAGAGAACACGACTGAATTTACTTGTATTGTTTGAGAATTAGTGCCAGACCTGGGAAAACAACATTCCCAAACAACATTCCCAGACCAGTGAGGGAATATGCAACTGGTTTTCCCAAAGCATAGTTTCAGTTCATGTGTTTGTTAGTTGTTGTTTAAAATATTTTAGATACATAAATTGTTCTAATCTAAAATTTCACTTCCATGTGTTAATTTACATCAGAGGTCTGCAGAGATTGAAAGTACCAGTTCTAGATTAGCATGTCACTAACTGCATAAGCGGCTAAAATCTGATTGGACGATTTCAATACGCCGCACAGAAGCATATGCTAATTAATGTCACAATATCAGTAAAAACATTGACCTTTACTGCACTTATACATCCCCAACATCACTTTCACATTTTGAAAAAAGAAAAGAAGAGAAAAAACCTTTGGTCAACATAAAAATTAAGTGGCAGGATACTTAAAATAGATAAATAAATAAATAAATAAATACACTGAACACCTGCAGATTTGCAGAAAATGGCAAGTTCACTTGGCTTTCAGTTCATTAGATTTGCTGAGGGAATTTCAATTAAACAGACTGAATATTAGGAAGAGCGTACTGTATTCCAAGCCAGTGTTTTTCCTTAATAGCAGCGAATATGACCCCAGAAAGATTAAGGATCGGAGAAGACAGTCGGGACCGAGAGGTTTAACGATCAGCGTGATCCAGGCTAAGTATCACAAGACTGTCCCTCGTGCACCATAAGAGAAGTGACAAGTTTTTTCTGGCCGAAAATTCAGATTTAAATCAATTTTTACCCAAAATATCAGCCTGAGCATCCAAAAGGCATTACAGTAAGTCTAATGGACAAAGTGACGTGTGATTAGGCAGTTCACCAGAACGGGCTAGGCACTAAGTTCACACAACGTTTCTAAGTAGCATTGTTTTCACCTCCTAAAATATACAGGCTTACAATTGCAACTGTTAACATGAAACACTGAAATGAGACAATCAGCATTGACTGGAATGTGTTTAATCAATCAATCAATCAATCAATTAAATCAATAAATCAATCAATCAGTCAATCAAATTTTATTTATATAGCACCTTTCATACAAGTAAATGCAGTTCAAAGTGCTTCCCATAGAAAAAACGGTTCAGACGGTTGACCTGGCCACAGCTGACGGAGGTCACCTGGAGTAGACGCCTGTGCCGTGCGCAAAGAGAGCGTAGTGACATCATCAAGGTCATCTGAGGTCAAGCCGGAAGAGAGGCAAACCACAGGGACAGTGCTCTTAAACCGTGTCTTAATGGTAGCTTTTCCCTTTCCACGTTTTCTTGCGTCTATTCCAATTCTTTAAAAAAAAAAAAAAAAAAGAAGCAACCTGGCCTCGTTCGACCGGCTAACACAAGAACATACCGTCGTCGCTGCGCATACCGGTAAGCTTTTATCCGGCACTCAGATGTCAAAACAACAATCAGGCGAAGAACGGGCTTTTAAAAAGTGCGGGGTGCGCGCGCCGATTGCTGCGCCGTGCTCTGTCACAGAGCCAGAAGCGACGGTGCTCGGAGGGGCGTGTAATTAAGCCGGCTTGTTTAACGGTTAGCGAATCGCTATTTCCCACAGATTGCAGCAGCTGTTTCCTTGATGGCTTAATGATGTGAACGGGGTTTTACGAGGCTGGTGCGGGCTGCTGACCAACAGCGGCTCTCAGGAAAGAGCGGGAGCGCTTTTCTTTCTTTTACTTAGTGGCCTGTTGAGTGTAGATTTTCAATGGAAAATAAAAAGCGACTGATAGTTTCAATAGTCCATCAGTCTCCCGTTAAGGAGGTGGTTGAAGTATTTGGACAGTGGACACGATTTTTGTTGTTTTGGCTTTGTACTCCAGCACATTGAATTACAAATTAATGTAACGCTTAAATGCACAGTATATGTTTGCGTGAAAAGTGCTGTAATTTTTACTTGGTGAAACCGAAATGTATAAAAATTACTTTTTTCAATAAAATCTGAGAATCTGCACTTTAGCCACATGTGAATTAACATAACATAATGACGAGAATAGGCTATTCAGCCCAGCAGTGCTCGCAATTGTTTGATTACTATTCTAAAATTGTGTGTAAAATTTAGTACAGAGCCAATCAAAAGAAAAATATGTCTTTGTCTCAAACAACAAATAGTTCACTGTTATATGTACATTTATAAATACAGAATCACACATACAGGAGCTTCAGCTTTTTTTTCCTAAAGAACAGCAGGGATCTCAACCTCCAATCGTTGAGGGCCGCAGCGTCTGCCAGTTTTGTGGTACGTCTCTGCACTCAAGCACCTGTTTTAAGTCATTTTATTGGCCAGAGCCCCTGGACTGGAGTTTGCAATCCCCGGTCTGTAGGTCGGTGGTACAGTAAAAATCTGCATCCTACATTTACCCTGCAAAACTTCAGTATCCTAATGTAATGTGACACGCTCATATTTATAACTGATCAGAAATCTATTGCCGTGTTTCCGTGTCTTCCCCTTGACTGTGCTTTACAGATTTCACTTTACAGAGGCCTGCTTTGTAGTTATTATATGCACCTGAATATACAGTGGGTTTGCTGTATGAGAAAGCCAATGCCATGCTTTTCAGTGCTCTGACCCAAGCATTCAGAACTGTGCATTAACCTAATGCATGTTTACTTTGGTCTAAAAAGTGGGATTCTATTTTTTTTTTTTTTTTTTTGTTTTTTATGAATTCATTTCATCAGAAAACTTTTTAAAAAAATTTTAGGCTTCTGCTATAGACTATTCATATCAATTCACCTTCTAAATGCACAGCGTTTCTGTGGGGATTGTGGATATTCAGTGCTGTTTGAAAGTAGTTTGCAGACAGATGCAAATATGATTTGAATGAAGGGAGTCACCACATGATTGAACAGAAGAAAAACCAGTTTAGCAGTTACCTCATGCACTAATGACACAGTGACTGTTTTTCAGACATGTTTTTTTTCTTCTCTTTAATAATTACCTGTCTCTCTCATCACAATAGTGTAATGCAAGATACACCCATGCATAATTCTGTACATTGGAGACACACTAATCTAACCATGTGTTCCACGCTGAAAAACAGGTAAAGGTCTCAGAAAAGGAGAAGATCCTCTAGTTAGCCCCTAGATGAGCAAGTCTCATTGATTGACTGATTGACCATGTTGGTCACAAACCTACACCCTTTAGGGGCGATATAGCTCAGGAGGTAAGACCGATTGTCTGGCAGTTGGAGGGTTGCCGGTTCAAACCCCGCCCTGGGCATGTCGAAGTGTCCTTGAGCAAGACACCTAACCCCTAACCTCTAACTGTTCTGGCGAATGAGAGGCATCAATTGTAAAGCGCTTTGGATAAAAGCGCTATATAAATGCAGTCCATTTACCATTTACCATTTACACCCTG
Source organism: Anguilla japonica (assembly GCA_025169545.1). Lineage (NCBI taxonomy): Eukaryota > Metazoa > Chordata > Actinopteri > Anguilliformes > Anguillidae > Anguilla > Anguilla japonica. The sequence continues at coordinate 3,526,895 of CM045890.1, read as the reverse complement.
AGTTGACCAGAGGAGGATGGGTTCCCCCCTTGAGCCTGGTTCCTTCTGAGGTTTCTTCCCATCTGCCACAGGGAGTTTCTTACTTGCCACTGTTGCTTTAGGCTTTACTCCTGTGGGGGTTTAGGCCAGGGTTGTCCGTGAAGCGTATTGTGACAATTGTTTGTGAAATGTGCTATACAAATACATTTTGATTTGATTTGAAGTCTTCTGCTTGCTTACAAACATGGACCATTTTATTTTAGTACCATACCATCTTTCGGTGCTCTACACCATCTTTGAAGGATGCTAAATACAACTGATGGCAAATTGAGCCTAGTGTGATTGTTCGATGGTCGACCTGTCCTTTCAGTTTACTTCTCAATGAGAATTCCGTTCTCTGGTAGCTCAGCGCTATGATTGGTTCAGAAAAAACTGAGTCAGTGACAGCACATAATTTACTATTTGAGATCAGGAATCTTTGGTATTAAATACAGGTAGAATAATCTACGGGAGTATTGCAGCACACACTCGCTTCTACTTTGTTTGATCTCTCCATCTTCCATATCTGATCTGGAAGAGTGTGCTGGTATGAGGGCCAATAGGAGCACTTGGCAGGCACGGTATGCTGGTATTTTGATCAAAGGATTGAATCTGTCAGTCAGAGAGAGAGAGAGAGAGAGAGAGAGAGAGAGTGCGAGAGAGAGAGAGAGAGAGAGAGAGAGAGAGAAAATGGAAGTGTTTGGACAGTTGTAAGCCATACTAGCACAGGGGAGGAAAGCAATTTCTTTTAGGATTTCCTGCCTTTGAAATCAAAACCAGAGTTGTCAATAAGCAGGCAAACAGCACCTTTGTCCACGTTTGGTCAGTGAGCTGAGAGAGAAAATGAAAAATGGGAAGAAAAAAAAAACAAAACAAACAAAAGTGCTGCACACCACACCGCTCCTGACGCTACATATGTTGAAAGGGGGGAATGAACAAGCACTCAAAATAATATGTCCAGTAGTCACCGGTCCCAGAATGAACACCGTCATTATCGCAAATCCTCCCCCCCCCCCCCCCCCCCCCCCCCCCCCCCCCCCCCCCCCCCCACACCCCCCGGGGCCCAGCGCAGATTACATAAATTTGTGTGCCGTGACAGATTACAGGCTCGCGAGGGGGAACGTGACTCAGACTCTCTCAAAATGTACCGTGGCGTCTGCAACTCGAGGGACAAAAACAAAAGGCCTCATTTGCTTTGTTTTTTTTTTTCCCCATCAGAAAAAAGGGAAAGGCTTTCAAAAACGTCTGTCTCATCTTCTCTCCCGACCAGAAGTACAGTAGCCGCATTTGTCACCATGACAACAGGCTGCTCTTTATTTATTTTTGGCAGGGAAGATGGCAGTCCCCCATGGTACAGTACGGTGCACGGTTTGTGTATATTGCCGTTCTGTGGTTACAATGGCCTTCGTTTAATTTTTGCAGTATCTTGACAACGCTCAGAATTCCGAATGATTTATAGTGTATACAAGAAGGATTTATTGTATACAAGAAGGATCCTTTCCCTCTGTAATTTTGTCACAAACTATGACACAGAGATTGCTGTTTGAATCACATTTTTATTAAACTGCAGGCCTGATTTTGTTTTACGCTTCACACAAACTAAGTATTACTACAGCTTCTATAAACATGTAATAAGCAGCTTTATTAGCACCATATAACATCTTTATAACTCATTCACAACTGTGTTTGCAGGAATGCATGTACCAAGTGTTGTTCTTCCATCCGACAATATTGTGTTGTCATGTCACATTTTAAAACAACAATTTACATGGTGGACTCAGTTGGCAAAGGTACTCGCCACAAATCTATCCTCAGTTTTACACTGTAAAAAGTCTCATACGCGTCCAAATTGGATCAAACATTCTCTGTCACCCAGTGAAATGTAACCTATCACGGCCGAGTTAACACTACAAATGTGTGGCAGCGTACGGACTGGGCAGCACAAGGTCCGAACCGGAGCAATCTCACAAGGCAAGCATGACGGCAGCAGTGTAATATAATGGGTAAGGAGCTGGGCTTGTAACCTAAGGTTTGATTCCCCAGTTGGACACTGCCGTTGTGCCCTTGAGCAAGGTATCTAACCTGGATTGCTTCAGTATATATCCAGCTGTATGAATGGATGCAGCGTGAATGCTGTGTAGAAACTGTGTAAGTTACACTGCACCTGTCCTAATGACGAGGACTGGTGGCCCTGTAGGAGGGCGGAGGGCTGTGCGGTTGGGAGATTAGGCGGGTATGTTCCAGACTGAGATTTTAAAAAATTAATTAGTAAAAGAGTAAATGTGAAATGGGCACAGAATGCGATTTCTGGGACGTATTACTGGACATCTTACGCCTAGCACTTGTTTATGAACTTTTACTGCAGAATGGTTATTGAAATGGTCATTGAGGTATTGTATGGGGGAGATGTGAAGCAGTTTCTTTTTTTTTCTAGAAAGTGTGTGTGTCATGCGATTCAACCAATGTATTTGAATGATTTGTGAAAATTTATGCAATATGATACAGGCACCATAACGTCCCTCTCACTGACTCACCTGTGTGGATGAAATAACTCAGATGGGACTGGATCACCTGTGGAGTTGTCATGGTTGCAGCGGCAAGAGCATCAGTCGCTGCTGGATGACCAGGTGAGAAGAATTACATTTCAGCTTCTAAAACAAATGATTGATTTTCTTTCTCTATTAATAAAATGGTTAACAGTATTGCAAAAAATATGATTATTATTATTATTATTATTATTATTATTATTATTATTATTATTATTATTATTATTATTATTCACAGCTAAAGGTCACAATTGTTTTTCTTAAAATAAACAACACGTAATAGTGCAAAGTTGAGTAAATAAATAATAAATGTACATGTTGTGGTAAATGCTGTGTCTGTTGCTTTCAGCGTTGCGGTGCATTGTGGGAAAGCTACCCATAAAGGACGTTTAACTGTGGCTCCGGCAGCGGGAGCAGTGATCTCAGATTGATGGAGCCCGATAAGAACACATCATCTCTGGTAATCTAAGACTTTTATTATGCCGCTGATGGCCTGTTGTTTTACACGTGTGATGTCACTGCTTCATTTGATTGCACAGCTGCTCAGTCTTGACCCATATTTAACCGAAGGCCTGTTGCATTGTGGGTGTGTTTGCGCTCCTCGCTCCTGCCATCTGAAGAAAGAACATGTCTGATCAATTTACTGTCAAGTAAACCCGATAATTCAGTCGTTTAGTGTTCGCTGCAACTGGGGGAAAAACATCAATGATTGGTTATGATATGGTTTCATTTTGAAAAGTCAACTGCTGTGACTTTTATTGTCTGTTTTTTTTTTTTTTATTGCATTTGGGCCTTAGCGTGTTTCATTGCCCTTGTAGCATGTAAATCGAGCGCTCCAAAAACATAACTGAGTCATGCTGAAAGAAAATAATAAAAAATAATAATATGCCTGTAAATTCAACATTTTCGGGATAAAACAAAAAAGATGTCAAAAAGATTAATCATTAAAATCTTTTAAACCTGCAGTTTCTGCATTAAAACCTACATTTAAAAAAACAGTTTCTGCTCAGTAAAGTGCTCCGCGAGCTTTTAAATAGTTTAACTCTTTTGTTTACTTCAGTCGAAGAGGGATGAAGTGTCCTCCATCGCAGCAGAAGGCACTCTGTAAGCATTCGTTTGGTATAACTGTCACTGTGCGCACGGCAGCTAGGGACGAGTCACCTCAGACGTTCTAGCAGAGCTCAGAGGGGAGGTCACGTTAGGTTTCCGTTTAACTCACAGCTGAGCTGAGACACGGTTCATTTTGTTAACTTTTAATTTTTTTTTTTTTTAACCTAAATTTGACTCCAGGGCAGCGGAAACTTATCGTACCCCCCGGCGTGAGTCACTGCCCCTCTTTGGCGGACCTCCCGAGAGCGCCGTTTGTTTTCGACGTCTGGAGGTATTGGAAGTGAAGTGGAACAATGCGTGTCTGGTGTCTGGCCCCCGAATCGAAACTGCCGAGAAGTTCCACAACAGTCGACCATTTGCATTTCAATTGTGTGACCGATCGGCCTGTCGTGTTCAATCATGCGCCGCCCCCCTGCTCCCCCCCCCCCCCCCAGCTCCCCCCCCCCCCCCCCCGACCCGGTGATTAAACATGCATGAGGCTCACGTGGGCACGTATTCCACAGTTTGGATAATTTATCGAAGGAATTACAGTTCCTTTCAGGATATTTTACGTTTCCCACAATGCACATGCCAGCAATACTGAGACAAAACATGAATTCAAAGTGAGTGTGCTCTATGACACTTATCTGCCTAAAATGTTGTGATTATTATATGAAAGTATAAGCAGATATTATAAAACTCCTCTCTTTGCACTTGACTGAACAAACACGCTTGTTGTCCAGGAATGGGCAAAGTGATCTGTGCGCTCGTTGGTTTCTGTGAAATGGCGTTACGATCTGCTGCATTGTGTCGTGAAGCAAAAGCTGCCAGTGTTTGAAGAGATTTAGAAAGTTTGTCTACAACATGTTTGCGCATGGAAACAGGTCACCCAAGATTTATGTAGGCCTTATTGGACCAAATGCATCCATATGTTTAAATAATGCATGAAAATCAATGTCAGTTCATTTAGGTGACGTAAATTGTAAATGTGGACTAAATGTACATCCAAATGCGGTTGAAATCTAAATCAACATGTGAAAAAAAAAAGTTTTTATTTGGCCAAGGCTACCATGGGAAAGATATTTTACTTTTACTTCAATGGGCATCTGAATAAATAAATGATGAATAAGGTAGGCTACATTTTGAAAAATGTGGCAAGTTTGCAAAGTATACACATTTCCTTCAGCTCATTTTTTAGCTAGACAACAACTAGGTGAAAATGATATTCCTTTGCATTTTGGGAATTGTTTTTTGCTTTTTTTTTTTTCAAATAAAGTTGAAGAAAAAAAACAGTTTAGGCCAGTCACAAAGAAGCCACATTTCTTCTTCTTGAGCTTAATCAGGTCATTTAAATGCTATTCTTACTGCTTCTCTTAATGTTTGTGAAAACCAAGAACCTGGCTATGAAACGACATCAAACAAACTTTGATTGTTTGATGAGTTCAGTACACTATAAATATTCAGAAATGTTTTTTTTTCTCTCCAAATGAAACTAAAAATAAAATCCTGAATATGCATTCCATGAAATCGTTATCAAAACAGGTCCTGCCGTAATATATACTAGATTATATTGATAAGAATTTTTTTTATTACTATCACCTTTTAATTAAGCTCAGCGCTTTAGACGAAGGATCAAAACACCCGCGAAGAAGAAAACGAGATGAATCAGGCCCGACGTGAAGTAATCGCCATTAAAATCAGTCTTTCGGTCTCCCGCGTGCCGCGCAAGATAGCGGTGGCTCCCCGCACAGCCCGCGAACGCCGGAAGCAAACTCAAGGTCCCCCGATTCGTGTAATGGGGAGGAAATGAGGTGGCGGTAACGCTCCCGTGCTACGGCGCTAATGAGTTTCCTCTGTTTCGCCGCGGCGCGGAGCGTTTTGGGGAAGTGCCCGACGCTCCCCCCCCCCCCCGGGGCTTTAACCTGACAGGACGGAATGCGCCGTGAGCACACCACTGCGGAACGCGACGTGGTAGCCATGACGATCGCCGCCGTCCGTTCCGTCAGAGCCGCGCTGAGCGTGCGCACGCCGTGACACACTGTTTAGCGCTACACGGGTCCACCAGAGATCACGTATACTCACGCTGTCAGAGTTCAACTCCGAACACGTACACGTCCATCTCCGCTGACCTCTGAAAAACCGTCTCACAGAAATCTGTTTTTTTTTTTTCTTCTTCGACTTTCGGCTGTGTTGTCTTCCCCCCCCCCCATGCAGAATCTTAGTAAGCACATCAACGTTGCTAGAGTTTGATTTCATCTGAAGAATATTTTAGCTGCAAGATGTCGATAAGGGTCTGCTGTCAATGCAGCAGCCGTGCTGATAAATAATACATCGCATGCATTCAGAGGTTAGCAGAACGCTTCTCTAATTTGCTTCCAAATGATTGTTGCTCTCAGTCGCATTCCTGCTTCGCCAAAACGTCTAATCTATTACTGAAGCCATTTACAATTAGCCCATTAGCCTGGCCCAGATCCACCATATTTGGTTCCCAGTGGGGGGATGAGCTTGTTCTTGTTGTTGTTGTTTTTCATAACAAGGGGTCAAGCACTGCGACGTGATTGGTTCCTGTCTGTGAATTATTAATGCTCACTCGCTCAAATACAACATGGATGCTTGGGTGAGGAATGTGTACGGTAGGAAATTAGGCTTTTGTCATGGGGGTGGGGGGTGGGGTAAGGGGGTAGGGGGGGGTGTGCTTAAGAAGGATGATGCATTCCCATGGTGTTTTTGAGCCACCCACATCCAAAACAAATCCATTTTTGGCAAAGCCCTCATCTGGCCCTTTTTGCCCGTCTGTCTCTCCAACGCTGTGCCATTGTTTAGTGTGGAGTTCAGAAGACAGGAAGCCCCTAACGCGGTGAACGATTGCGCAGCAAGCAGAGAGCAAGCAGGCCCTACGGCTGGAGAACACTGGGATTTGCACATGCCTTAGCTGAACACTCTAATGCTGATGTCACAATCACTGCCAGTCACTGGGAGCTGTGGCGTTCTAGAACACTGGCTTAGAATTCTGAAAAAGCGTTGCTATCTATAATTCTCTCCTGCCTGCTCTGTACAGACATTTCATGTGTATATGGTCTTTTGTACAAGGCTTGTCTGAAATGGTTTGGTTTGCAGGGCTGCAAATGAGACCCCTGCGCTCAGTAGGATACCCTGATTAAATAAAGGTTTAAATAAATAAATAAATAAATTCAAAAAACATGCTCTTCAAAGAGTTAAGGGTGAGCAGCCAGGGCGAGGAAAGAAGATCAGTGTCTGCTTTAGTTTCCCATTCAGAAGAAAGAACTTGAACAGTAGCTGCTATCTGTGCTCTTTCATCATAATCATAAAAACAGTGCATTGGATTTGTCTCCAATAATGGCAAAATCATATTTTTGTTATGTGTAATACTGGGAAAGCCAAGGATGATAAATGTAGACCTTTCTAAGATGGCAGAGCACCTTATGCTTATAAGGTTAAAAACTATCAACATCATATGTTAGGCTTAATGTAAAACGTGTTTTTGTTGTTGTTGTTTTGTTGTCTTTAGTGTTTTTATTTTATTTATCAATTGTAAGAGACAATAGATGGATATGGCACAAAATGACACAAAAAATTAAATATGGCAAGTACGTGTGTCTGTGTGTGTGTGTGTGTGTGAAGAAAATGTATGATTTTCTTCATCCAGAGAAAAAACTTTGAAAAATGATAATATTTTTGCTTTTGGTTGGTTTTGGGTTGGAGCGATATTTTCTACTCAAAGTAACGCTAAATCACTGCTCAGCAGTGTTGAATTTTCTTCCTCTTACAGCGAAGCCCTCTTCGTTTTCTAGAATAAGAAAAAAAACAATAGATTAAGAGTCTGAAAGATGCGCGAGAGGCTGCTTTGCGTGTTGTGTAGAAACGTCGAGCTCCCGCCGTCAGGGAGAGCGTGGAGTGGAGAGAGAGCCGCCCGTCATGCTCCGGCGAACGGCAGGCTCCCCGTGACCGGGGTGGGTCCTTCACCCTGAATACCGATCAACGGCATCGCCGAAAATTACCCACAATCCACCTCTCCGTCCCTCTTCGTAAGTACAGCCTAGTGTTTTCAGCTTAGTGTGTCTCAATTCTGTGCCCACAAAGGATTTTTATTTAGTTTTTTTTTTTTTTTTTTTGGGTAATAACACGCGACTAGAAGGTAACGCAGCACAAACACGGTTTTTTTCGGCTAATGCACTGCCGACTCTGAGAATGAGCTTCCTGCTCTAGCCGAACTGTCTGTTCAGTGAAGAACCACTTTCGCAGCACTCCACCCAGGCTCTTTCATTTCGGGGCAAACCGGACTGAATCAACAACAAAACAGCGTTTTTTTTTTTTTTTTTTTTTTTTGGCCGTTCAGTTAAGAAAGCAGTTAGCGGCTAGCTTCTACGTGAATCAAATACAAGGTGCATAAAATGTCAATAACAGCTCTAAGCAGCCAGGTTGGAGGAACCTGTTTGCCACAGTGCATTCTGCCATTATTCACAAAGCGGAGGAAACATATAATTCATTCCTACACTGATTCCTGGTTACAGTACAAACAGACATTTAAGGACATTACATGAGGGGATTCTTCATTCGTTATTTATTTCCTTAATGAGTGGCTAATCAGTATTTCTTAGCACCCCCCCCCCCCCCCCCACACACACACACATATTCACAAACAGCTGTTTTTCAATTATAAAAATACATATGTATAATTAATTGCATATTACAAAAGAGTATCACATTGTTTGTGCAAGTGAATATACAGATCATGACATAAATATTTCAGGCAAACATCTGTCTAATTTGTGCAAAATGATTATTGAGTCAGACGTCGGTAAACAAGCTCACTGGCGAAGCTCGATGAAGCCATTTTAACTGTCAGACAGACCTCGCCGTCTGCATGCTGACTAATGCCAGCGTCAGGTAACTATGGAAAACAAAAAGCTTAAAGAGAAGAAAAACAAAAACCGAAGTGTGGCGTTGCATGACAATAATCCCAAATCGACAAATCAAAGCCAAGACAGCTTCTGCACCTCACAGGAATAGGAAATGAAGGCCTTGCAGACCTAGCAGTCTGCGGGGTGGTCATTATCAGTGATTTGTCGATTTTGTGACGCAAAAAGTGTGTTGTCTGTTATGTCCCCCAGCCCTCTTGCTGGTGCCCCTAGTGGTGATTGGTTCCTTTGCTTTTCCATCATCCATTTCTCTAATTGGACAATTGGCAGCACCTGATGGAAGCCCTTTATGACGAGCCCTGTGATGTCATAGAGGGGAGTCACCGCGACAACCCTCTGGGTTCCACGCTGCCAATGTTCCGTTTTGCATTTCAAATACAAAAGTTGCAAAAAATGCATTTTGTTTTTAGTTCTCCTCCTGAGGTTGGATATTTGAAATCTAATCCCGAGCATCAGCCTCATGCCCTGGCCCATCTCCAGCGAATTCTACTCCATTTTCCCTGAAATTTCACATAGGCAATTACCAGGCTATGGAAACAAATCGAAATTCAAATAACATTGACAAACAGCGGGAAAGAGGCCTGTTTTGCCCTTCGGAAGGTGCGTCTGTTGAAAAACAGACGGGTTAGCGCGGTAATTTGCAGACATGACTCACGCACACTTTCCAAGCACACAGAAAATAGACGCAAAGCCCTCCCCTCACAGCCACTGTGGATGTAAGTTTTATTGAGAATAATAACATAAAATAAAACCTCTGTTGAGTTTAATTTTTAATGTCAATTTACTTTTACCTCCACTTTGAGTAACTGTGTTAACTAAAATGGAAAGAGAGAGACTGAGAGATAGGGAACTTTAAGAGAGAACATCATTTATTTATTTTTTTTTTTACTACAGGATTTTTTTTAACAATGAGTAACTACAACTTCTCAAAACAGAGTTCACTTTTTCAATACTATTCACAGTTTTCTGTACCATGTGCAGCTTGGCACAACAGTTAATTTCACACCCAAAATGCACCAAAACTCAAATACTAAAATACTGCATACATGTCTCAAAATATGTCTTAAAGAACAGAGGTACAGTGATACATCCTTACAATGCGTATGCACAGTCAAGCCTCTCCATAGCAAGGCTCACATATGCCAAACCAACATTGACCTTCAGACAGGGATTGAGGGATTGTCTGCCCCAGTGCATCCTGAGAGCCCTAAAGAGCAGTTGGATCGGTGTTGTTCACTTTTGAAGGGGTTGGTGGGAACTGTAGGACAGGAAGGAAGGGACCCACAGGTGTGTCTACAAATACCAGCACTAAAACAATAGAGCACTCCCCCAAATCAGCCCCCCAGATGTAATGTGTTTACAATGTGTGTGAGTGAGTGTGAGAGAGTGTGTGTGTGTGTGTGTGCGAGTGTGAGAGAGTGCTTGTGTGTGTTTGTGAGTGTGAGAGAGTGCATGTGTGTGAGTGTGAGAGTGCGTGTGTGTGTGTGAGTGAGTGTGTGTGTGTGGTTAGGGGTGCAGGGGGGACTGAGAGTTTCATGCTAATTATGCTACCCTAGTCTTGAATGAACAGGCATGCAAGATGAAAGCAGGATAAACTATTTTAACCATTAATTCTGCAACCAAGTTTCTATTCCATGCCAAGCTGCATAAAAGCATGTTTCAGTTAGAAAGTAACTGGATCCAACTCAATTTGTGCAGTACTTTGTTTATTTGCATATCCTTTTATTAATGTGATATGCATATGAAAATTAAACAAAAAAAGTAATTTTCCAAATTTAGAAAAAATATTAGTGTAGAAGGCCATTCTTGCCACTTCATTAACAGGACCGTTTAATTATCTTTGGAGCCCTTGCTGCTAGTTAAAATTCACCCTGGTGTCGCGCAAACATTAAACTGCGATTATAACATTGCTCGTGATTGATCATTGCTACATAATGAGCAGCTTACCATCATAAAGCGTTCAGTGATGGCACGCTGCTCAACATTGTCCGCTGCATTTATCTTTAAAGACAACACACAGCGACCGCCGAAACAAGGCATTCATTGGAGGATTAAAGCTCTTCACGCACGAGACGAAACTATTTTCGGGCAACTGACCTGTGCATAACGTTTCAAGGATGTTTTTGATTTTCATGCGAGACGACAGACTGCTGTAAAAAAAGAAAAAGAAAATCAATGTCATGCGCAAGCTGGCATCCGCTGTTCACACGCAGATGAAGAATCTTTCGCAGGAAGGTCAGTGATTGTTATATACGGAAAACAAACTGAACTTGCACTGCGCTCTGGAAAGCAAGAAGAAGCAGTCAGCAGTGCCATTGGCCCAGATGTTTGGAACACGTGAGATTCAATAGCCACGCTCCTCTCAGCCTTCAAAGGATCGCTTTAACGCACATAAAAACGGCGGCATCACTCGCCAGTGAAAACCGTCTTCTCGGGAACGCGTAGACACAAAAGCCGCATTCTCGCGCACACAAATCCTTGACCCTGACGGCGACTGTCCTGTGGCAGTGGCAGTTAAGCTGAGCTCACCGTCCAGTGCTGTTTGCGAGCGTGGTCACGCAGTCAAACACCTGCCAAAGCCATTTACAGTAAATGATGGAGATAGAAAACCGCAGGTCAAGTTATCAGCTAGTCCCAGAAGTACTGATTTCTGTGGCGGCTAAAATATAGCTTATCTTCTGTTGGATTGCAAATATTTTCTACAAACCCTTCATTTTTTTATTCGTGACAACAAACAAAAGGAGCCTGAATCCTGACTGAATTTGTTCCATTGTTTGGTTTATTTTTAATTTTTGTTATGTAACAGTGTAATCATAGCTTAATTGGTTATGTCTGTGTGTTCATGAGCAGTATGCCAGCTATTCATGGTGCCAGTTCCCAGAGTATATTCTGAGAGTAAAGGAACGTAGTGGTAGCGTCCCTAGTTAGCAAGTTAGCTATTAAGCACTTAAGGTTGCTTTTGACCTCTACACTCTTCAAGATCAAAGTTAAAAGCTTTTTTGAAGGTTACATAATTAAAAACCAAGTTCATTGCTTCACTGTCCACAGTAAGCTTTTTTAAAAAATTACTTTAAAATGCATGTATAGCATGCTATGCCGTTACGCAACAATGTGTTAAACAACCCAGATAGCGAGCAACTGTGGGCCGGATCTGGGCCGATTCTGGGCCAATTCTGGCCCGAAGTTGGCACCGCCGGGCCGGACTTGGCACTGGTCTGGCCCGAAGTCGCTCGCTATCTGGGGTCAATACGACAAAATGCTGTCACATATCCTCTTTGGATAACTCTGACGTAGCTGAAATACAGACTGTAGTAAATATAGACTAGTGAACTGGACAGTTACTCTTTTTTTTTGACTGGCAAATACTGGCATGTGACCACAAATGTTTACCCGTGATGTTTAGGCTAGGAAACCTCTAACATTCAAAACCAGGTAAACCATGGACAGTACACTAAACCTCCACGATCAAAGGTTCGCACATCAGGACGCTCTCCCTGTGACGCACGTAAAACACATTTCACACCTGGTGGAAAGGTGTGTGCGAATGTTTTTCATTTCTTTGAGTGTGTGTCCTGCTTTAACCCTCGCAGCTGCGAGAGATCAATTTTAAATACGTACATTTATTTGTGCCTCTCTCTCCCTCTATCTGTGTGTGTGTGTGTGTGTGTGTGTGTGTGTGTGTGTGCATATGCGCTTGTGAATGTGTGTGTGTGTGTGTCTGTGTGTGTGTGTGTACTGCTCTGCATTACAGAAGACAGGGTGTCAGAGGTAGCCTAGAGAAATTTAAACGGTACATTTATTTTTTGTTTTGAAACAGAAAAAACGTCACAAAGCCAGTGAGACGAGAACCATGCAGACGTGTTTTCATGACCTGACGTTAACATTAAGGGCAGAAAACCGAATCGTCGCGGGTTTGTTTTTGCAAGGCAGGTACGCGCTGTGGTGTAATAAGTTTTCACTGTGTGTCAAACAGGGACTCTCCTGTCTCCGACCTTGGGGCAATGTGGAATAGCACATTTCAATTTTACATACTGTAACTATTCACGCTGTTTTGCATTCTGTGGGAATTCTCTGGAGACTTCAGTTTTTCAGGCGTGGCTTCATTTAAATTACATTTTTTTTGGGGGGGGGGGGAGGGGGAGGAGGGGGGGGGCATTTTCAGTTGGTGCTGTCAGTGTGTTTCTGGGAAGGGTCTGTCCCGCTCGACGCTGGACGATTTGCAACGCAAACACGGTCGTGGAAAAAAAAAACGACAGTGGATTCTGAACAGGGCTCTTAATCTCACAACGTCTGAACGGAGGAGAAAGAGCAGACTGCCGAAAACTTAGACAAACGGAGAGAGGGGTACGGAGGGGTACCGAGGGGTACGGAGGGGTACCGAGGGGTACCGCGCAAACACTCCGAAAGACCTCCGCACTCCTTCTCGTGTTTGCGGGAGCTGGAATTTTGCAAAAAAAAAAACGAGCGTTGGCAATTTGGCAAGAAACGTCGTGCCCACAGCTGCCACTTTGGCTGCTGCCACCAGAGTGAAAAAGCAAAATGTACAAACGCGGCTTTTTTTTCCCCTGTTTTCATGAGAATGCAACAGGCGGGGGTCATGACCAGCGCGGCTGCGTTTCAAAATGTTACTTTGAACTGGAAAGGCTTCGCGCGATGCCAGAGCGTGTGGGTATGCAAGCAGTATCTGCCAAAAGATATGAATATAGCGTATCTCACAAACACGGCCACATTCCAGTCTGCATAATAATAAAAACCTGACATTCACTTGCTTTCTTTTTCTAGGGGGCTTGGGGGAGGGGTGGGGTGGGGAGGGGGATGAGGGGCATGGTTTGGAAATGGAGTTGGAAATCAAGTCATTTTATTAAGCCCACATTCGTATGGCATGCCGCAAAATAAGTTGGTTTCAAAACAATTGCTTGATGACTCAACGTGCAAATTATTTTAATGACTAATTATTTGTTTGGATCCCACTGCATTATCTTTTCTTAGGGCCTTGAATTCCAGGCTAATTCCCTAGCCTCTCTCATAGATCACAAAAGGCCCTTTTTTTTTTTTTTTTAATAACATGTTCCGCTACCACATGTGAACACCCAGTGTGTGAGGAGTACACGTGAACTGAGAAATTAATCCCGTAGGCCTATAGAATGAGAGTGGGAAATGGTTACCTATGCTATTTCAAGTCATGCATTTTGTTTTCCCATGTGAAAATTGTAGTCCACAAATAATAACTGATGGCTCGATTGGAAATGTTTCTTTTTAATTAATGGAACTCACAGCCAGTTACACGGCTTGGTACAGTTTCCTTTCACATGTTCCATCTCATTCAGTAGATAAGGGACAGTCTGTTTAACATGCTGTGGTTCTTCAGTTCTGGATTCCATTCATTTAAGGTCACTGCTATTCTAAGCGCAAGTCTTCAGACAGTGCACGGGACCGTGCATGGAATCCTAAAACTAAAAAAAAAACACGCAGAACTACTATCCACTTCAAAGACGAGGAGGGGATTTGCCAGAGAGTGGCATATCAAACCGCGAAGCACGCGTTTGATGTTCGTAATCTCCGCAGTCGCACAGGCTTCTCCTCTCCGTAACAGCCTGCCATCGCATTGCGGTGTCCTATTAAAGAAACGGATACTGACGAGATCGGCTCTCGCGCATTTCTGTCAGTCCTCGCGCGCTCAACCGCCAGGACACATTTAGATAGTACCTCTCGGGGCGAAGATCCACCATCCCTTTCCGTAGCTTTCAACGGGGATTGATGATCTGTCGAAAAGGAGTCACACTTCACGCAGAAAAAATATATCACAGTAATGGCATTAACCCAAAATCACATTACAAGTGTACAATATCACCGAAATTAAATATCGGCTTCCTAATTGACGTGCGTGGTAATTAACAAGAAAACGGATATTGTGAGCGACCCTGATTAATTCGTTCACTCCGTTATTTGCATAGATTTTTATTTCGAAGCTTGGATCATTTGTACCGCAATTAAGAGCTGCTGCATGTAGTGTTCTTATTAAACGATTGCTACTTGTGACACGAGTCAAAGCAGTCATCGCTCTGCTTACCAAACTGTACGTTAGAGTTTCGGTGGTCTCTTAAACCAAGTCTAATGACATGACGGCGAACACATATCTGCACAGAGCATTTTTATGAAAATGGAAGCTTCCCAGAGATGTTTGTCCCAGCATCGCCTGTCAGTCCCTTAAGTCAGTCTCCAGGGGCAACCATTGGTCACCATGGCATCAAATAAAAAGAAGAAAAAAAAACGCTGCTGGCTACTTCTATCCATAGATTGACAGGGCCCCTGGACCAAGCCCTGCATGGATATAGGCTTGTGGAAATGATGTGCTTCTACTTCATAGTAGTGTTTTTGGAAATTAGCTGAGTAGAGACCATTGGGGCGCCAAGTTTTTGTACGAAACAATATTCATGTTAATGAAATATGGCGGCATATTTAATATTTTGATGAAGGCTGCTATCAGGGGGTAAGCAGAAAAAAAAGTTACATTTGAGTAGATCTTCATTTTAAAAGATTTAATCTTCCCACTGGTTGGACTCATTGTAAATTTTGAAAATGGCAGGTGTGTGGTTTTCAGTTGGATGATTACATTACATTTATTTGGCAAATGCTTTTATCCAAAGCGACATACAAGAAGTGCATACTAAAATGCATTGAAACAATCACAAAACACAGGTTCAATGACGTATAATACTCATTATGTAACGGTTATTCATAGCCATGAACACATTAAGTCCAGCTCACACAGTAAGCATAGGCTGGGTCAGAAAGTTATGGTACGTCAAACTAGAATGAGCATGAAAAAGCTACAACATCAAGATAACGATACAAGTGCAGTGTAAGTGCTGGATGGAGGTACAAGTATAACATCTAAGTGCTAGAGGATCAAGATAGAAGTGATAAGAGCAATCCTAGATTGGGAGTGCCCTGCAGAGTAGTGATAGTTAGTCCAGGTACAGCCTGAAGAGATGCGTCTTCAGACCACGGCAGAAAATTGGCAGGGGCCGAGTGGTGTGTAGAGGAATGGGGAGTTTGTTCCTCCACTGGGGGGGGGGGGGGGGGGGGGGGGGATGAAATGTGAAGGGAGTGTCTTAAGTAGGATAACCTTTGTCTGCTTCCGGTTAAATGCTGTTGTTTCTGGATTTGTGGGACAAAGGGTTTGCAAGGTTTCAGGTTGCATCTCACTGTATACTGATGAAGCGAGCTGTGATTTTGTTTTTATTTTTACTCTTGCATTCTAAAGCACGTTCTGTCTGAATACGCTCTCGGTTAGAACCAGACCTGTCGGCTTTTTTTCCAGCTCAAACTTCCTGAATTGTCATTTGATTTTGCTCTTAATTTTTTTGGCTTTTATGGTTTTATATTCCAATAACTCACGCCGATGAGATAAAACGATATGAAAGGTGAAATGCTGAACAGAAATGCAAATATTTTTGTTTCCATAGCGACCAAATTATTGTGATAGGTCAGCTGGTATTTTGACCATCTCTCCTGGCATTATCTCAAGATGGCATTGTTGAGGGCATTGTCTTTTATTTTTTACGTTACATTACATTACATTACAGGCATTTAGCAGAGGTGCTTCGGCTTCCATTGCTGACTGATGAAGGTCTGTTGGCTTGGAAACAAAGAAGTGGGGTCATTTCAAATCATCCTAGATAACTGACTGACAGCTATGACAAGGGAAACAGCTAGTGCTGTTCAGCACACACTGCTGCCATAACCACCGACATTTCACCACTGAATGGATCTAAAAGGGATAAAAAGATATACAATATTACACCAATGGAATTAACAATATAGTAACAAAGCTGGGGTTGAAAAGGTTTAAATATGGGTCACTGAAAAGCAAACCTATATTTGCAATATGCCTATTAGAGCACATATTATTTCAGCTGTAACCATGATACAGTTCATTTGAGTCGAGTGCATTGGAGCTACCTGATGATCCAATGCCGGATCATATAAAATGACCCAGGCCCTAAGGGGAAACATTCTTGCCCTGTAACCTGTTAACATAACAATGAATTAACCTTAGTGAGCTTAACCGCAATAAGACTGTCATTCTCTTTTGAGATGCAAATAAATGTTTGTGTTAGTAAGTATAACCAATTAGCAAATGGATGTGACAATGAACATGTAAAATAAAAAAGTACTTGCGTGTGTCATTAAAGCTAATTGAAAGCACATTAGTATTTAATCCCATCACCCACATTTTAAGATAAATAAATACATGTGAATAATTAGTAATCGAACAAATAAAACACATTTGGGCCTAAGTGAGGAATCTTCATTATAACTCGCTTGGGGAAAAGTCCAGCAACGCGCAATGATTATTTCCATTTTTGCCTTTTATTGTGCTCGTAATATGTGTGTTTCTGATGAGTTATGCAAGCTATGCTCCCTGCATTCCAATCAGTTCAATGTGAAAACATGGCCTGCGTTGTGGGGGACGGAATCATTAGCGACACAAATGCATTTTCGTTAGCCTAATGAAAATGCCATTTGCCATGACAGGGTGGCAATGCATTATCGGCAATTAGGAATATGACAATGTGCATTACCGGCTGATTTGTTTTCTTGCGTTAATTATCGGATCCAGTCGGCGTACATTAATTTTCTTGACGTTCTTCGTGGGTCCCAGCCCCCGAAACGAATAAATCGTTTGCGGTTTAAAAAAGTTACACAGCAGCCAGGATCCAATCAACTTTAGTTATTTAGTTATCAACTATAATTTCAATTAAAGTGTTCATTTTCTTTCTTTTTTTTTCACCAGCAGTTTGGGGAGTTGATTTTGGCAATTTGCCAAACTGTGTTTCCACAGAAAAATGAAATGGGGGGGGGGGGTGTGCTGGGGGGCTAGGGGCTCACCAGGTTGAAGGTGAGGCAAGTTGGTGGGGGTGAACAGAATTAATTCAGTCAGAAATATTCCGCATGCTTTCACTTTTAAATCTCTTGTAGCATATCCCTGCTGCTACCTACAAACTGTCCCATCATATCACCTCCCCCCGGGCCCACTGTAGGGTTTGGGGGGGGGGCACTGAACAAAAATCGTGGACCGGGGTGGGGGGTGACAGACATAATCACACACCTGGGGAGGGGTGGGGGGTTGTTATGCGGTTTTGTCAGAACCTATTGTGGGACCGAAACCAAGCAAGGATTGGACACAGAAATAACAGTACTGTACAATTCAAAATGTACACTTTTATTCTGTGGCTCAGAGAGGATTGTGGGCCCTAAACATTGGGTGGCAGTGTAGTATAATGGGTAAGGAGTTGGTCTTGTAACCTAAAGGTTGTTGGTTCAAGTCCCCACTAGGACACTGCCGTTGTACCCTTGAGCAAGGGTACTTAACCTGCATTGCTTCAGTATACATCCAGCTGTATAAACAGATACAATGTAAATGCTATGTAAAAGTTGTGTAAGTCGCTCTGGATAAGAGCGTCTGCTAAATGCCTGTAATGTAATGTAAACAACAGCACAGAGTGTTCATGCCAAAGGCTGGCTCTGCTCACCCTCCGCCCCCCCACTCTTCCACCTCCAGGGGTCTGCGTAGGCCTCCGTCCTGGATATGGGGCATCCCCCTCCTCCACAGGCAGCAGGAGCTTTTCCCACAATCCCCTTCTTCCACAGTGTCTCATTATCTCAGCCCCACTGTTTTTCACACAAATCTGAAGGCTTCCTGTCTGCACCAGAGCCCTCAGCCAAACCAGGAACAAATGTGGCAGGGGGCACACGCTGCTCTGTTTCATGGCCAGAGTTTTCCATTGCTCAATATCTGGCAAAACAGCTTGGTTATGACTTTTCTTTTTTTTTTTTCCAAGCTATTTTTATGTTGTAGTTCTTTGTTTACTAATATGCTAGTACTCCCTGTTCTAGTACTTTCCGTACTCTTACTAGATTTTCATCTGCTGTTTTTTTGCTTTATAAGCTCATGGGAGGCTAGGGTGGGGGGACAGGGGCGGCGGGGGCATGTAAAACAAAAAATATTTTTAGTTCCATAAAAAAAAAAAAAAAATTAAAAAAACTGGATGGTGAAACTGAGAAATAGGCCGGTGTCCAACAGGTCAGAGAGAAACAGGAATAGGCTGTATTTTCGCCGTGATTTGGAGCGAGGGGCAGAATCGGCTGCGCTGAGTTTTACGGTTCTGTTGGCGATCTTCGTCGTCGCGCCAGTTCTAGCGTTCGATTGTGACGGCGCAAGGCCCGGTCAGTCAGTCAGTCAGTCAGTCACCACGACGACGCGCACTAATAACCCAGACCAGAGGCCCCTTGGCGGTTTGGGAGAGGGTGAGAGAGACAGAGAGAGACAGGGAGAGAGGTAGAGAGTGAGAGGCTGAGATCAGGAAAGAGGGAGAGAAGAAGAGTGAGAGAGAGTGAAAAAGAGAGGGAGAAGGTGAGAGGAAGAGCAGGAGAGAGGGTAAGGGAGAGAAGGAGAGCAGGAGAGCTGGAGAGAAGGAGAGAGAGAGCAGGAGAGAGTGACTCCTGGGCACACTTAATGTAGCCGATGACCACAGACCCCTGGCAGTTTGGAGGTCCACACCCTTGCGGTGATATGCTCCCGTAGGATGTGTTAAAGCACCAGGTCCTCACACGCGCTCAACTGACGCAGGTTTCACAGTTTGGCTCCTGAGTGCACTTATTTCCTAGAACCGCCGCCGAGGCTCTATTAGAGAATGACCGGATCAGATCTGGGAAGATCGCCCAGAGAGCCGTCATGGTGGTTACCGCCATCGCGACCTGTCACGCACCGTTTACTCACGTACTCTGAAGGGGCCTGACTGCGATGTGACACAGCAGAGCTTTTCATTGTTATGACATTTCTGACTCATGCACTTACACGTAGGCCCCCATCATTAGAGTTAGAGCTGCACATGCCGTAAGCACTGCACTGTTTTTTTTCCCCCCCTTTCTGACAGGACAAATGGTGACCCGGGCCATTGCCTGAAATAGCAGCTGCTATTCATTAACGCATGCTTCTTAAAGCTTTATAGCCTTTTCCTTACAGATAACCCCTCACCCAAGGACAAGAGAATCGAAAAAATATATTCAGCTGGGCTTTTCCACAAGAGCTGCAAGAAAAAAATGCACACCATGATACCCTATATGACCAAAAGTACACCCCTTGGTCTGGGGCTGTTTTTCATGGTTTGGGCTAGGCCCCTTAGTTCCTGTGGAGGCAAATTTTAATGCTACAGCGTACAGTCACGTTCGAGATGATTCTGTGCTCCCCCAACAATTTGGGGAAGGCCCTTTCCTGTTTCGGCATAACAATGCCCCCTGGCTCACAGCGAGGTCCATTTAGAAATAATTTTGTCGAGAATAGTGTAGAGGAACTTGACTGGCCTGCGCAGAGCCACGAGCTCAACCCCACCCAACACCTTTAGCTGAATTAACTCTGTTAGTTTACTGCGTTGTTAAAATGTTCATGTATATAGCATAATTGTACGGTTCTTTTCAGTGGATTAGCAGTGGATTACCATGGGGACTATGGGCCTATATGTTTGGGAGGACAGCCTGTGTTCAACATCCTGAAGCTCCTGGCCCAAGTTGAACCAGGCGGCTCACGCGCGATTTTAAATCCGTGCAGGATACCCATGTGTTGTGTTATGCACAGCAGGCCTAGCCCTGAAATAACTACCTTTGTGTGGCACAGTCTGCGTAAAATCCACACGCGGCTGTCATGTTCTGCTTTGCTTGTGTCACGTTTTGGAGCTGCACGCCCTCCCTTGCTATCCGTAACAAAACAGTCGCCGCGCGATCTCTGTCTCAACTGGCCCAGGAGCGGGGAATTGGCTCTCTGCCCAAAACAGTTCATTCAGGTGGAATTTCAAACACGCCCATGTCATATATACTTTTGAAATGTATATCTCGTTTTTTCATGAATCATATATATATTTTTAATATCGCATTCTCATTGCTCATTTACAGAAGTGGGTTGACCCTCTTTTATACTTCAGGATAAAGGTTAGGGGGCTGATTCAATCTAACCACAAGATTGACAATCTAACCCGTGACAATTTTTTTTTTTAAGTGAATGAATAACAGCTTAAGCTGGTGCTTTTTATTGCTTACACAGACCATAGAAATACTAGCTGCTGGGATGGATTCAATCTGTCTAAATAGATGTAATATGCGTAGTGTAGGGGCTGCATAGGGACGATAGTGTAGTATAATGTTTAAGGAGTTGGTCTTGTAACCTAAAAGTCACTGGTTAGATTGTTGTACCCTTGAGCAAGGTACTTAACATGGATTGCTTCAGTATATATACAGTTTTATAAATGGATGCAATGTAAATGCTAAGTAAAAAAAGTTGTGTAAGTCACTCTGGATAAGTGTGTCTGCTAAATGCCTGTAATGTAATGTAATATCATGTAATGTAATGTAATGTAATGTAATGTAGTGTAATGTAGTGTAGTTCCTGCTGAATAAGCCAGTGACTGCATTCCCGTTCTTGACCTGGCATTTCATTGTACGGCTATTTATAGCTCAGTAAATATCGGAGGGGGGAGATGCCAAACGCCGTAGGCATGCAAGGACTCCGACTGCAAAAAATAAAAATAGAAAATTACAAAACGAGAAGTCAAAATAAGCACGACATGTGTCAAAAAAAAAGTTATTTTAGAACACAATATGACTAGACTGTTGGAAGCACAGCCAACTGATATCGATGTCAAATTTTATGCATGTATATCTTTCAGTATGGCATTTTTAAAATAATTAACAACATTAGCAATCAATAGTAAAGTTTATCATTTTGGTTGAAAAGTTTATATTACCGATTTTGACTTTTGCTACTATGGAGTTTGCGTGCATTGTGGCTGAGATATCATTGCATCTAATAGTGTGGAACACGCAGTAGATTTTTTTTCATGTGTTCATGCTACTTTGAATGCTAGTTTTACACATGGTCCAAAGGTCACATGCCTCTCAGTACGACCGCACAAAGGCTTGTGAAGTCACAGTTTTAAAATCTATAAGCTCAGTGCTACCTGAGACTCATCATCAGGGGCGACATAGCTCAGGAGGTAAGACCGATTGTCTGGCAGTCGGTGGGTTGCCGGTTCAAACCCCACCCTGGGCATGTCGAAGTGTCCTTGAGCAAGACACCTAACCCCTAACCCCTAACTGCTCTGGCGAATGAGAGGCATCAATTGTAAAGCGCTTTGGATAAAAGCGCTATATAAATGCAGTCCATTTACCATCTTAAAGGCAACGGTCTGCATACACTGGCCATGTAAGTTTGGCCATGTAGTGCATGACCAGACGAATTGGCATATAGGGCCTCGCCAGTTAGAGTGTCCGAGTTAGGGTCTCCCTGGTTACGGTTTCCACGTATACACTCCCAAGTTATGGTTGTCGCTTATCTCTGAACTCAGACGATCAGATCTCGAAAACATTCTTTTTTTTTTACCGTCCGGAAAAAGCACCTCCTGAACACAGTAAGATATAATATCAGCTCAGTGAAATGTTCGGCACTAAATCACCTGCGATGCTGTATATCTCCCCCTGTCCCACCTGGACTCGTAAACGCTGTGTCGGAGTTGACTTGCCACTGAGAGCTGTGCTGTGTCCGAGCGATAGCACGTCAGGGACGTGGTTTAGACCCGTCTGGCTGTCAGAGGGGAGGTTTGCAGAAGTGCGATGTGTGTGACACACACACACCTCCATCTCGCTGTTCATCCACTTCCTCCGGGTCGTGTGGCTTGAGTCCGAATCACCGGTTTTGAACCGGGCCGATGCAGTCGATGGGAAAATATCGGGTTACATTCTGAGAACCGAGAAGGCTTGTTACACTGGGCCTCGTTCACGAAACGCGTACGATCACATTTGACCATAAGCTGCGTGTAAGAACCTGTAAGCGTGTAAGAGCATTTCGTGGTTCCTAGAACCTACAGTAGCTGCTGTAGTGGGGGTGGCTACTGAGGGGTTAACTGTACACCCCCCCTGACTTGAGAAATTCCTCCTAGCCTTGACTGGTGCTCTTAGTTTGTGTGTTATATTAGGCACACCCTATATAGCTGCAGCACTATTTTAACCCCCCCACCCCCCCCCCCCCCCCCGAAAAACCCGTCCTGACATGCCAATTATGTAACTGCAATGCGAGAACACTCTCCTCTGCCGTTTATTTTCTGGGTCAGAGTTCACCGCGTCCTGTTTTATTTTAACCGAGGTGCATTGTGGGTGTTTATTCCGAATCGTGTTTGCGCATATGAACGCGCGTGCCTGCAGAACCTGATTCAGGGGTTATTCTGAAGTGCGTTTTTTTTTTTGCAGTGAGCAACAGAACGAGTGCGTTGGGTAGACGGTAGGCTTATTGCCCCTATCACTGGTTAGCGATTAGCCTGCCGTGTCTTTTGAATCATAAATCATAAAAGGGAATCATAAAAGCTAATCCCGGGGAGCAGGAAGGAAGCGTTTATGACATAATGGATAGGGCAGTAGTATTATGTACAGCCTGACCTCAGGAATAGCCTTGTTTTGTTTTTTATACCACAGTGTTACCTGTCATTTCTCTGTTATCCGTCTGTTGTACTGTTTGGTTTTCGATGCGACGGCAGAGTGAGGTTGGGTGAAGTGCCGCTGCAGGGGTCAGGTGGTGCTCGCGTGGTCTACGCCGCGCCAAACCCTCGCCCCCCCCCTCGGAGAGACCGAAACAGACGCGCCGTTTTGTTTCGTGGGGGGGGGGGGCGTGATGCCCACGCAGACGGCATTCACACTTTTTTTACCTTTCGCCGGGATGGCCGGAGCGGGGGAGGGCCGGGAGTCCCAGGGTCCCAGGGAGAGGCGTCAGGATTTGGCAGATTTGGCGGTATGCATGAGTCATCTGAAACCCCCCCAGCCCCCCCCCCCCCCCCCACCACAGGACCCTCGTGCCTTTCACGCTGCGGATGTTCCGTCCGTGGAGCCTCCAGCGGGTTTCACACCGCGCTGAGAAGGCCACTGAGCGGAGTGAACCTCACCGCAAGCCAGTGACTGAACCTGCAGACGGAGTGTGTCAGCAAGGGTAGCGGTGGGGGGGGGGGGAGGGGGGGGGGGGGGGTGTATGATTCATTATGTGGTTTTCCGGTAATAACATTCTGCGTACCTTTCTATTTTTTGATGGGGGGTTAGGGGGGGGGGGGAGGTGTGTGCTTACAGGCTGTCCATACACTTCACTGGTATTTTTGAATAGGGAGGTGGGGGGAGGGGGTTTCCAACCCAGAAACCACTCCTACCCCTTGGCTTGGTCTCTGATCAGACCACTGTACCTCCAAAAAAAAAAACCCTTAGAAGATGTGTTGGCAGAAACATGGTAAATGGCAGCCTATGTCAGTCCAGCAAAAACCACAGTTTTGAGAATAAAGTACACATACGAAAAGGCAAACTGGTATAACGGTGCTGTGTCTGTACTTAAACTACACAGAGGAACCAGAAATGTGTGTGATATACTCGAGAGATGACCAGACCAACCACCTCTGAGCTGTAGATGAAAATAAAACAGAAGCCACAGCCTTGAGGTTTAGGCTTATTATTTGGATCCAGTAAAAATAACAAACAATTACCTTGGGAATATTATATGTTTTGTGAAATCACGCATTACTGTAGAGTACTACTAGGGGCCTCAGTCGCATGTTTTGGCATTTTTGCAAACTGCATACCGCAAAAATTTACGACATGCTTATTCGTTGCGGTTCTGTTTATTATTTTCTCCGCTTAAAATAGCCTTTTGTAATTATCCAGCTCCCAGCTTGAATTCTATCTTTGCAGGAACAGCGAGTGCCGTGTCCAGCTCTGTCCAAGGGCCCATTTTTGGCACAAGGTCAGTCCTGTTTTGTAATATTTGGCATAATTTCGTGTTAAGGGATGAAGCATTTGTTTTCTTAACGGTGCTTGCTTGTTTTTTTTAATAGCTTTTCCTGCAGTGCTGCATTCCTCTGGCACTGTCATTATACAGGAGGAATTAGAGATAATTAAAGGATCAGAGATAACAGTATTACATTGACGGGGGAAAAGTCTCAGAGATGCAGTGTTATTGTGTTTTGACGTGAGTTCCTGAACTGACACGATCGTTGCATTCCGTAGTATTATAATTGCGATTCAATTCCACCGGCCCTGCAAAGGAAGGTTCTTCTGTTACAAAATACCTGCAGGGCAAGAGCTGCCTTTAGAGTTTTTCCTTTCGCTTGCAGACAGACAAAAAAAAAAAAAAAAAAAAAAAAAAAAACAAGACACAAAAAAAACAAGATAATTTATTTATACGGCTTCCCCGCTGGAGATGGCTTTCATGAATAAGACAGTGAGTTTTTACGGTCCAGTTTGAGGGGGGCAGTAGGGTGGGGGTGGGAGGGGGGGGCATGAGTTCTTCAAACAAAAGAAAGTGTTTTCTGTTAACGGACTCCCCCACCGGCAGTCAGATGGCTGTGCTAATGCTAACAGCAGCCAGTATTGGCTGTACTGCTGCTCTGCCAATGAAGGCCTGGGCCAGCTGAATGTGTTTTTTTACCACTTCTTCACAAAACTTTTTTTTTTATTTTTATCTTTTACCACAAGCCAAACAGATTAACTTTTCTCTGGCTTTCTGTCCCCTTCTATCTCACTGTCTCTCTCTTTTTCTCTCTGTTATCTCTCTCTCATGTTTTCTTTATCTCCCTCCTGGTCATGTGATCGTGTGACATCACTCACATTTATGAATGGCGGCATTAAATTAACAACTGTACACTTGTCTGATGGAGCTGTTGCTTTTGTCCTGGTGCACAGAGTTAACAGCCAATGAATGGCCAGGGTCAAGACCTCCTAGCCCCCCCACCCCCCCTCCCCAGAGCGATACTTCAGAGATGAAATCACAGCATTTTTTCTTTCTTTTTTTTTTCAGACAGACCCCTTTGTGTTGTGTTGGCGCTCTGGGACTGATTAATAAGTGAAGTGCAGGAGGTACATCGCGGTCAACAATAAACTGAAGGCGGTTATTAGCTCAGAATCCCCTAGGGGGCCTCGTGTGTGTGTGTGTGTGTGTGTGTGTGGAGGGGGGGGGGGGGGGGCAGTGGGGTAGGGAGGATCATGGGAAGGATTGCTTCCCGCCAGTAAACCTCCCTGGGACAACGACCTCCGAAGCTGCACATCATTTCCATAATGCCAGTGGGGTTTCATTTGTTTAAATAGAAGGCCTTGCCAGCAAGCAGCTGGTTTCCTTGGCAACCCCTGCTCGACAACGGACATGGGGCACGTGAGGGAGGAGCACTCTGGGAATTCCGGCTTGCCTGTGATGTCACAAATGAGGGCGGGACCTTTTAGCGCTGACACCATACTGTAGCGCAGTTCATGGGTCGAGTCCCCTGTGTGGAGGAATCCTGACTTACAACAGGAAACAACAGAGGTAACCAAATATTATGTGTTTGAAAATTATTTTTCTTATGATTGCGTTTATTTTTGGTTTTGACATGCAATTTCTTTGATTGTCCCACAGTTCTGATTCTTTTTATGTTAATATGGAGTGAACACATAGCTCTCAGTCAGACCTTTACAGGAAACCTTTACATTTTATTTAGGCATTTGCCAGCTGTGAATCCTACAGCTAAACCTAAAGCTTATTTCGTTCTTTTTTTCCATAAATGTTGTTTAAAATTATGGGTGTATATTAAGAGAGTGTGTTGTGCTTTTTATATCTGGTGGTATGCAACTTTTTCCTATGCTGTATATTAATTAGAAGCGAAACATGGAAAAAATGCATTATATAGGCTAAATACTGTATATGGCGTAAAATTAAAAACACTAACAGAGTCCCCATGGGAGAGAAAAGTCCTCAGAGTGTAAAATGGGTTTATTACAGAGTTTATTAAACAATTTTGCAGTGTGTGTGTGTGTGGGTGTGTGTGTGTATGAATTAAATGTAACTAAAACAGGCATTTATATTGTTATAGCACCCTGAGTGCCGTGCAAGCCTTAATTTTTGAACATTTCCAGTTGGTAATGTTGGTTGCATCATTATTTTTAATCTGTGTTAGCATGCTATGGATCTGTGCTAGCATGCTGCCAATCTGTGTTAGTGTGCTACCTACTTATGTTAGCATGCTACCGATCTGTGTTAGCATGCTACCCATCTGTGTTAACGTGCTACCCATCTGTGTTAACGTGCTACCGATCTGTGTTAACGTGCTAGCATGCATGCTACCGATCTGTGTTATCCGTCTGTGTTAACGTGCGTGTTAACGTGCTACCCATCTGTGTTAACGTGTACCTATGCATGCCTATCCGATGCTACCTACTTATGTGTGCTACCGATCTGTGTTAGCATGCTACCCATCTGTGTTAACGTGCTACCCATCTGTGTTAACGTGCTACCGATCTGTGTTAACGTGCTACCGATCTGTGTTAGCATGCGGCTGTGTTAACGTGCTTCTGTGTTAACGTGTTAACGTGCGTTTGTAGTAGCTGGCCTACCCGTGCTAGAGCACCTTGGAACAGAGCAGAGATTTTAAAGTGAATGATCGGGTTATGCAAGGCCCTCTCTCTCTGCCTCAAACAAAAAACCTGGATCTTCCTCCCGCTCTCCCTGAAGGCCAGCCTGGTCCCAGCTGATCAGGCCGTCGCTAACGCGGTTACCATGGAACATAATGAGCTGCTGGCCGCCAAGGGATCTGGCAGATGATGTAAGAGGGGGATTTCAGAATGACATGCCCGCTCTTCGCTGTGGCAACAGCTGTGAAATCTCTGAAAATTAATTTAAAAAGGGGGGGGGGGAACACTGTGCTGATTTACTGAACTGCCTCTTTATGTGAGTGTAAAGCGCTTTGTCATGTGACGGCGCCGCTGTCGTCACTCTGGCGATTGTGAGGTCAAAGGTCAGGAGGCCTTCTAAAATGAGGCAATAGGCCGGGACAGGACTGCATCCACCTTCCTCTTTGAAAATCCCTTCAGTTATCGTATCGTTGAAGATCGGAGGCGTTAACAACTATTGGTTGAATCGGACAGAAAGTTTCTTGAATGTCACTGACCAGTAAACAGGTAAACGTGTGATGGTGCAACGCTCTGTGAACGGACGTGCAGACAGGCAGAAATCTTGCGAAGGCCTGGAGGAGACACTTCAGGTACGGCAGTGGGACGGTCTTTAGTGACGGCTGAACAGGTGGCGTCGGGAGGAGGCTGCAGCTGCGTGCCGCTGATAGGGACTGAATCGCAGGTCATATACCCGGCTGTGGTCTGAGCACAGAGCCTCTGCATGATAACTGCCCGTTCATAACTGCGTATGAATAGATTTTTGTTCTGGTCCCATTCCTCGAGGGAAAGGACGTTTGCATTTTTATGAATGGCAAATGATTAAAAAAAAAAAATTGTACCAAGCCTGTCTTATTAAGAGCAGAAGGTGCACTTTTTTTTCCTTCACCGAGGACACAAATCAATTTTACGTTTTGCACTTTGGAGGAAAAAACAGATTTTCGCAAAAAAAATTCTGCGCCATTCTTTCACGGCGGCCTTTGACTGGAAGCCGCGTTCGAAAGGACGAGGAAGAAGAAGAAGCCATTCATTCCGCGTGCCAGGAAAGGACAACGAAAAGCATCGAAGCCTTCGGTCCAGCGTACTGTAGGTTTTTTTTTTTCTTTCTTTTTAAAAAAAAAAAATAAAAAATACAATGAGTACTTTGTGCGTGCCAGAGGATGGCGGCCATGTCAGCGTTGGGAAGAAGAAGACAGAGAAAACAGAGCTGCCTGTCCTGCAGAGACCCCGTGGGGGGGGGGGGGGAAGGGGGGCTGTGAAGTTAAATAGCACTCAAGTAATGGGGAGCTTAGATTTATAGCCATTCCTATGCGCGGGTATTAGAGTTAACTCTGACATAGCAAGCTTTGGAATGTTCGAGTCGCACATCGCTGCATAGCTTTGGGGAGCACCTGTGCCAGTTTTGACATATTTAATTGATGGAGGTGTTACTGTGATGCTGTCTTTTTGTGGGCCAGCCTGGAAGGAAGTTTCTTCCGCCATGGGTTCCCTCAGCAGATTTCCAATTCTGTTTCTCCCTTAAGGATTTTGATCTTGGAAGAAAATGAGGTCTGTGGTTAACACAAGCAAGAGAGTTTAAGAGAGTTTCACTTTTTTTTGATACGACGTACATTACATCAGTTAACATCTAAACCCTGAATTTCGAAGCTGCTCTTCGAATAAAAGTAAGTTGGCAACAAGTTGCTACATTGGAACTACAACTGTTGTCGCAAAGAGGCTCATGGGATACTCAGGGCAAAGAGGTTCATGGGATACACAGTGAGAAGAGGCTCATTGGAAACACAGGCCACAGAGGCTCATGGGATATACTGCGCAACGAGGTTCATGGGATACACGGCGAGAAGAGGCTCATGGGAAACAGTGCAAAGAGGATCATGGGATACACAGTGCAAAGAAACTCATGGGAAACAGTGCAAAGAGGCTCATGGGAAACAGTGCAAAGAGGATCATGGGACACAGTGAAAAGAGGCTCATGAGATACATAGTGCAAAGAGGCTCATGGGATATAAGTGAGAAGAGGCTCATGGGAAACACAGGCCATAGAGGCTCATGGGAAACACTGGAAAAAGAGGTTAAATGGAATGCAAAAAAAAAGCTGAAAGAGGGAACTTTTAAGAGGGTTCTATCTGCAGACATTATATTGCTGTTTTGCACTTTGGTTTTAACATGTTTAAAAAAGTTACTCCAGGCATTTATTCCATCGTGAAAAAAAATTACACAGCATTCCTTTGTTACAACCTAATTTATGACAAGATGGCAGATAGCACCCTGAAATTCCAAGCTCTTGCAATAGTGATATTGAGATCTAAGAAGCTGTTTGCTAGTGGGCTTGTAAGATGATTTTAGCATCTTTAAAGTTTTAAAAGTCCTTTGAACTTGTGCAAGCTAAATTAAAAATATAGCTGTGTTGAATGTACTGTAGCTGAACAAACACTAGAAACCGAAACATTAACTTGAGCCTGTTAACTTCTTCTAACGACCTATCAGCACATTGTAAGAGGCAGTGTTTCTCAATCCAGTCTGGCAGTGCATTAGAAATGCTGGTTATAGTTCAAACTGGGCCTATTTCATCAGATATAATGCAGCTTTGAACCAAATACTGTTCACACACACACACACACACAAACGCACACACACACAGATGCACGCGCACACACACAGACACACACGCAGATATGCACACACACACACGCGTGCGTGCACACGTGTGTGTGTGTCACACACACACACACACACACACACACACACGCGCGCGCGCGTGCATGCACACACACAGACGTGCGCGCACACACAGATATGCACACACAGACACACAGATGCCTACACACACACAAAGACATGCACGCACACAGACAAGCACACACACACACATGCACACACAGACACAAATGCATACATGAAAAGAAACATACACACACTGTAGATCATTTATATTTATTCAGGCATATATTTATAATATGCATGAGTGCATGCTATTAAACATAACATTCAAAAATGAACAGCAATATGCTGAAAACACATGTTGAGAAGTTGAAAAAAGTCTTTTCCACATAGTACATCAGTATGGCTGACATATACAATGTGCAATACAGTCATTTAGGCCCGAGCACAAAACACATCTGAAGGTCTGTCGATAATACATAAGTATATAAACACATGTATAAACATAAATATTTCAACTCAAAAAAACCACTCATCAGCCTGCTCAATCTCTGAGTCTCTAAAACCTCCGTTACAGTTAGAGGTTTGACCCGACGGCAGTAGGAACGCGTACCTTCAACGATTTCTGTGTCATTATACCTTAATGGACATTAAAGCTCTCATGGCCCGAAGTTACGCTTCCGACATCTCGAGCATTAGATCAGAGATGACGAAGACGCCTTCGCCCTCATCGATTCGAGTGGGAGTGATAATCTCCACCGGCCTTCGGCTGCCTCGGTTCATTTGTGCTGATCGTGTTTGATTTGATTTCACTCTGACCTCAGGACAGCATATGTTACACAAGCATATTTCCGTGATCTCATCTCTTTTTTTTTTTTGTGTGTGTTTTTATTTTGATTTTTTAAATTATATTTCATACGCTGAGATTTCTCGGGTCGTCCTCCTGCTCGCGGGCGAAAGCGTCTCGTTTTCCGACGATCGCTCCGCCCCAGCCGGAGAAAGGTCACGCCGACCTTTCCGGTGTCGTGACCTATAGGGGACGAGCTGACACGTCGACGAAACATAGCAAATGTGTTTACTCGGTTTTTTTTTATTTTTATCGGTCTTTAATGGCCATTAAAACAAATTGAATCGGAAAGTAGCGTGGGCAAATGTCAATTTTCTGCACAACTGACCCCGATATATCAGGCGGAGTGGGGCATGTACAGGATAATTACACCCTTTGTGAAAAAAGGCCCTCGTGTGTTGCTGATTGTACTTGGGGAAGCCCACAGGCCCTCTTTACATTTATTTATCTGCTAATGGCAAAAGCTAATCTCTCCATTTGTGGATTGAGTGAGTTAGCGCCCTTCTGCCCCTCTTCGCCCGTGTGCCTGTTTAAAATCGGCAGCTAAGACGTATTATTCCCAGAAGGGAACGTTTTTACAGGGGAAAAAAAGCGCTCAGACAAACGCACGGGCAGTTTCAGTGACAGCGTCTGTCAGTCAGCTGCCATTTTGGATCCGCTACGTTATTCGATCGTCAATAGTCACGTGACGTTGAGTTAAGTCTCTTCTGTACGCTGCAATCGCTTTGCTCGATCGCCACTCTTTCTGTTACTGGATGGTTTCCGCCCTCGGGCAGCGATCTAGGTTGCCACGCCAACCTTCGCTCGAAATCGAGTCACAGAAATCGAGCTGTTTCAGTGCGCGGAGTTGAAACTGTGCTAGGGCTGTACATTAGGCGAACATAGTGACGAGAACAGGCCATTCAGCCCAACAATGCTCACCATTTTACTGACTAAATTGACTAAATTAGCGCTCTGATTAACCTACAGACTAGATAGTATCTAACACCGTATCAAGCCTAGTCTTGAAAATTCTTAGAGTTTCTGCCTCTACTACGTGACCTGGCAGGCTATTCCACACATTGACTACTCTCTGCGTCAAAGAATTCTTCATAATGCCTGTATGGAATTTACCTTTTACTCATTTCTAAATTTTGCTAAATTTAATGCAAATTTCCATGTATGTCCCCTATTTCTACTAACAGAACTCAACCTGAAGAATCTCAGGGGTTTGGGTCAGCTCACCCATTGTCATCAGTTTTGCAACCCTGCAGTCTCAGGCTAGCACTGGTCCACAGCACTGCACACTGTTCCACCACCATGGCAAAAAACAAAAAATAAGCCCGTTTCTCTAATAGAGTTTGTAAATATTATGACTATTGCCGTTGCTCTTTAACACTACCCCACTGTTACTGCCATGACTATTACTATACCACATACATCATAATAGAAGCAGTAATGATGATAAAAATAACAAAAATAGTAATTATGTTGTTGTTGTTGTCATTGTTTAACATATACTGTAAATGTAAATGTGAGATGGCAGAATTAGAGTGGGGGGGGGATGAAAAGCAGCAGCTCTGTTGTTTTCCAGCTTCCCCCCCCCCCCCCCCCCCCCGCCACGAAATCACTCATTTTCACAGAATTAAACCACAGAGAGGGAAAATGTGATGGCGTGAGAAGGGTTGTCATGGCGATGCAAAGGAGGAATATTCCTGCAAAGAAAGTATTTCAGTTTTTTTTTTTTTTAATTACAAATTTGAAAAACCCTGTCTGCTCATATCCCAGATCAGCAGACGGCATGTAATGAGATTCTTAATTAATTTGCAGAAACAGACGACAGTTACTGTAATAGCTTCCGAAAAATTAGTTGTCTTCAACTCTGCTGACTTGTGAAATGCAAGTTTTCCTCAGTCACTCAGAAAGCACTGAAAATACTTTAGGCGAAGGCAGAAGGGTTATATATATATATATATATATATATATATATAGAATCATCCACAGCGGTTTCTCTGACCTGCATGGCATTCCCCATGGGTAGTTTATATTAGCTTATGGACACAGGATCTCTCTTCAGCCAATGGATTGCTTTCAGACTTCCGGTAAATACACAACTTTTTTTTTTTTTTTTTAAATACACAATCTATCACAATCATCGTGTTTCTTCTTGTTAACAAAAGTCTTGCGATTTCAAAAATTTTTCAGAAATTGTTCGTTCGTGCAGTAAAATGCTGCACCGAAGTTGGATCGCATACGGTGCGAATGTGTGCAGCTGAATTCACACATCACTCAATATTTCGCCTTTCCAAGCAGTGTTCAAAAGAGAGGCCGTGCCCTTACAAACTGTCTAAAATCCACGGGGATCAGCAGAAATTTTATGTACCACGGCCTCTGAATTTAAACGAGTTACATCTCCTTGGGTCACAGCCCAAATATTCTTTATTTGACAAGGCCGCTACGTTCCGAAAAAAGCAATAACCTTTTTTCCTTTTTCTCCACAGGACCACGGCCGCCGGCTCTTCCTGGCAGTCAGCTTCTGAGAGCAGATTTGTGTCGGTAATAAGCGTGTTTGGCCTTTTTTTCCTCATTATTATTGTTAACAATGCTGTTTTTAATAGGTTTCAGGCAGTTATCACTGTTTATTTACTAACAATTAAGGCAAGAATCTGAGGCTTTTTGCGAATTAGACAAGTCTAAACAAAAAAAAAGATCTCTCCAGTCTTCTAGTCTCTTTTGCACAGCAGGTAAGACATCTAGTTGCGACTTGCGTCACTCACTGAATTTTGGCTGTTCTCAGAATTTTTGGCAGGATGAGATGACGCTGTTTTCCAGAGTCATTGGTGTGGTACCCCATTCCATGTGGGGGGGGGGGGGGGGGGGGGGGGTGAAGCATGGTTTCCGCGGCAATGGGAACGTTCACAGTTGGAAGAGCCCTGCACCACTCATTCTGTTAGGGTGCACAAGGCTAAAATTAAAGTTGCACAGGAGACAGGTTTGTCTTTTGCACACGCTGCGCTGCATTCACACTCTGTCTGCTCAATGTGCACGTGCATAACACTTTCTAAATCTGTTTTATTACTGCCTTTAAACCTGCCCGTGTTACTGAAATTTTAATTCAAGTAATAAGTCTCTCTCTCTTTCTCTCTCTCTCCTTCTCTCCCCTCCACACACATACAGTTGTTTTTTTATTCACATGTGACTGTGTGCACCATACCCTTTTTGTGATATTGAACAAATATATTTATATTTCATGACATTTATTTAAAATTTACAACATTGTAACACACTTTTATTTAATGTTTCTCATACACAGGCTGCTATTTTGTGTATAAGGGATCTTATAGCAATAATAACGGTTTTCTTCGGTTCAGTCAAGTTTTACAGATTTAAATTTCCTGTTGGAACTAATGCCCGAATAAACGCTTCCTTCGGCTGTAAAAATGCGTTTTTTTTATTTATTTATTTGTTTTTTTTGCTAACTCAGCAGAGGTGTAAATACAGCCAGCTAGCATTCCTCCTCATTCTGTATGCTTCAGCAAACACGGCCTTCCCAGGTCGCAATACGCAAGACGCAGAAACACATCGGCACGTACGCCTCTGCATAGTAAGGACCAAGCGATTCGACAGCGAATTTACAGTAGCAAGCTTCCTTCCATTACATTACGTTACAGGCATTTAGCAGACGCTCTTATCCAGAGCGACTTACACAATATTCTACACAGCATTTACATTGTATGCCATTTATACGGCTGGATATATACTGAAGCAATGCAGGTTAAGTACCTTGCTCAGGGGTACAATGGCGGGAAAAGTGTCCAACCCGGGAATCGAACCCATGACCTCGAGGTTACGGGCCCAGTTCCGTACCCGTTATACTACACTGCCACCCAAACGCTTATCGCCACTCAATGCCAAGTCAATGGCATGCAAAAATATATATATATATATTTTTTTTTTTTTTAAACAAATTATTTTTAAATGTTCTTGCCGCATTATTCAGTGGAAACTTAAGTGTGGAAATGTTTTTAGTTTTAATTTTTTTTTCCGTTTTTAACCTCTTCTAAAACCTGTTCTACTTCAGCCTTGCCCTTTTTTTTTTTTTTCAAGTGCCTCCTTGAAACTGCTTAATATGAATTATTTTAACTATGCGGCGATGCACCTCATGGGAAATCTGTTCCGCTGGGCTGTAACGAGTTGCGTGTGCTATATTTGGCCAGGGGGCCCGTAAACAACATACTTGTTAAAATTGAAGCAACCGCAAGCGCGCAGGCTAACTCAGACACGGAGGGGGATTTGCGCAAACGAGGCGAAAAGTGCCGATTCCTCCCCCGTTCAGCTTTACATCCACAATTTTTTAATACTCACTGAGCTGGAAGAAAAAAAAGCTTTGTGCCTGTAAAAACCGATTGAGCGCATTCAAAGATAAGAAGAAAGTGCGTGGCTAATGGATGTCAAGGAGGCACAAAGTGAGATTTCTGCAGCTGAGCCGTGGAGCTGAGGAGGTTAACTCGTAAAGAGCTGTTCCGCAAATGAACGTTTAGCATTTTTCTGTTTAATTGGGCATTAGGCAGGTATGAGAGCATGTGAATCTTTTCTATTTTGTTGTGAGGTTCTCTGGTTAATGGGCTCGTGGCAGTGCCGGGCTCTCTGTCCTGAAATTTTCTAAATTTGCTGAAATGTGATGGCTCTATAAAGGGAATAGTTTATGATCAGTAATTGCAGGGTGAATGCTGTTTAATAAAGAAAAGAGACTAAATAATGAAACTTTTCATTCAATTTAACAGGTTCTCCCCCTCCAACACACACACACATACACATTCACACACACACACACACACATATACATGCACACACGCACACACACACACTACACACACACACACACACACACACACACACATACTACACACACACACACACACACACAAACCTTATCATCCATTCCCCATACCACCTGCTTCATCTACATCTGCAAAATCATGTTTCCATGGAAACATGCATGAAAAGAGTTCGGATGAAAGAGACACTTTAAGTCAGATGCAAAAACATGAAATTTTCCCCAGACTGGTACTCTCACTGCCATTCATCCATGCTTGCGAATGACCTCAGGCAGTTAGCAAATGAATATAGGGGGATCGTCACGAGAGAGTTGCATTGTTTCATAGATTTTATGCCAAGAAATCAGATACCGATTTGTGTTTTTACGATACCCATTATTTTTTTAATACTTATGAAAATGTACAGTGAGTATATATCAGACTTTTCATATTATATTTTTCAGCACTGTAGCAAAGAGGGATTGTTTTCTGCGTGTGAGAAATATCAAGAAACGTTTAAATAAATTGTGAGATATAGTATATTCCATTGGTTTGTTTTATCCAGGTGTTGAGCCAGTTGAGGCTTCAAACCGAGCTGTGTTGAAATGCTCGGCAGAGGCAAGGTCACATGGTCACGCTGTGAACCGGAGGCCTAGTCCTCGGTCATGTGACATATGTGTTTTTTTGGAGGTGACCGTGGCTTGAAGGAGACAGAAGGCAGTGCATTATCCTTGAAGCTTGAATTCACTGGTTCTCCAGTGTTTGGAGGTCAATACTTCCTTATCCCTTCTTTATGAATCTAACCCGTACGGTGCTTACATTACCTTACATTACATTACATTTAGCAGATGCTCTTATCCAGAGCGACTTAGACAAGATTTGACATAGCATTTTACATTGCATACATTTAGTGAGCATTATGCAATCACATCGACCAATGCCTCCTGTCCTCTTGCAGCATATATCCAATAAATGGTGAAAATATATTTTATATTGCATTACATTTATTTGGCAGCATTACATTTACTTGGCCTTGACCTCTGCTGCATCGACCCATGACCTCCAGGCCTTTGTGCGCGCACAACTCCACACATTGCACAGCTCCACACATTGCAGAACTCCACACATTGCACAACTCCACACATTGCACAACTCCACACATTGCACAGCTCCACACATTGCACAACTCCACACATTGCACAACTCCACACATTGCACAACTCCACACATTGCACAGCTCCACACATTGCAAAACTCCACACATTGCACAACTCCACACATTGCACAGCTCCACACATTGCACAACTCCACACATTGCAGAACTCCACACATTGTAAAACTCCACACATTGCAAAACTCCACACATTGCACAACTCCACACATTGTAAAACTCCACACATTGCACAACTCCACACATTGCACAACTCCATACATTGTAAAACTCCACACATTGCAAAACTCCACACATTGCACAACTCCACACATTGCAGAACTCCACACATTGTAAAACTCCACACATTGCAAAACTCCACACATTGCACAACTCCACACATTGTAAAACTCCACACATTGCAAAACTCCACACATTGCACAACTCCACACATTGTAGAACTCCACACATTGCACAACTCCACACATTGCAAAACTCCACACATTGCACAACTCCACACATTGCAAAACTCCACACGTTGCACAACTCCACACATTGCAAACCTCCACACATTGCAAAACTCCACACATTGCAGAACTCCACACATTGTAGAACTCCACACATTGTAGAACTCCACACATTGTAGAACTCCACATATTGCAGAACTCCGCACCTCCCTGTTCCCGGAACTTTGGCACACCTCCCTCTCTCAACACAAGATCTCTATCTGCTGAATGAGGTGTGTTTTCGCTGGGGTTAGAGGGAATGCCCACAGGGACGCCTCCCTGTTGTGTGCTGTGTGTGTGTGTGTGTGTGCCAAACTCAGAACCGTACTCGTGCCAAAACTCTGTGTCCCCATCTGCACCCTGAACGCTTGACTCCACACTCTCAGGTGTGAAAAATCAACAGGTGCAAGGAGCAACTACTCGTTTCCAGGTAACGGGAAGAAAAAAATACTACCTTGAGTTTTGGAAGCGTTCCCATTGTGAATCAGAACTGTGTGTGACCCCCTGTCCTGTACGGATGAATCAAACCAAGCGGTATTTTCAACAGAATAACTGCTTAAACTGTGGTGGTGACAAAGGGGTTTGGGGGGGGGGGGGGGGGGGGTGGTGATATGAGTTACCAAGGCGGGTTTTTTTTTTAGACCTGGTTGAGTAAAGCAAATTTGTTTTTTTAGATTAGAAGATATTTGTCCTGCTCAAATGAATTTAATTGATTTAGAAGTTTTCTGGAATATTCTGTCATACAACATTAAAATGAACAAAGAAAAGCCTAATAATAAAATAGACCAGCACGTAAAAGTCATTGTAAAAGCACTAGGATTTCCATTAAATGCATGTTTTTTTTTTTTTTTTTTTTTTAATCACGTATTTGTACAAAGCTGACGTGTAGTTCCAGAAGATGTTTCCCCAGGGGATCCACGGGACACATCCAGAGAGGAGGGCAGACCTCCACCCCCCCCCCCCCCCCCACCCCCCCCCCATTCCATTTAACAGCCGAAAATCCAGAACATCAGCGAGGTCACACCGTGGATCTGCAATCCCTGGTCCTGCAGAGAGTGACGCTGTTCAGACTTCCATCGTTGCTCAGGATGTAATCGATCGATTAAAACAGGAGCTTACGCAGTTAGGTGACCTCGCCTGGTCTCTCCGGCCTGAACTGGTTGCAGATTTTGAGGTGAAAGCAAAGATCGACAGGTTCCGCTGGACCAGAACTGAAGATTTCCCCCAAAAAAAAACAAGCTCCTGCAGATCAGATGGACTCTCTGAAGACCACTGTTCAAAAACTGCAAGGCACGGTCCGTCATTTTTGGTGCTCGAGATTGAGTTCCGCTCCAGGAGCTAGAAATGAACTATGTAAAAAAAAAAAATTTTGCATCTTTCTTTCTAAAACTGGATATTAATGTTACCCCAGTGATATGTGAACTGGCATTTGTGAATGCCTCCAGGCTATCTAATCTCCTATATTCTTTGGCTTCGGCTGTGAGAACAAGGAGGTTGGGTTTGGGGTGTGGTCAGGTTGGGTTGGGTGGGGCTGGGTTGGTTTTGGGTCGTTTCCATCCGGTGTCATGGTTACGTGATCCGCTGCAGGTGGCTGCGTGTCCAAACCCCAGGCAATGCCATCAGTCACCCCCCCCCCCCCCCCCCCCCCCCCCCTAACCCCCATCGTGGGAACCCCCTTTGTCATCGTGGGAAAATGCTTAACTGGTTTGTCATGGCGAAGTTGTGAAGGTTACATTGGAACTGTACACCAAAATGCCTATTCAAATGCTGTCATAAGCGCAGCATGCCACGTGTCATATACATTCATAGTGTAACTAAGTTAGAGATTTTCCCTGAGACCCAGGTGGGATTCGAACCCGGGGCTCTCACTCGTCCAAAGGTTTCATAGGCAAACGCGTTACCAGTCAGCTAAAGGAGAAATCGCCCCTGGCTAAGGAAGGGCAACGTCATTATTTTTTTATTTGAAGGTCGTCACGGTAACCTGCTATGAGACCTTCACTTTATCAGACCTTTACTGTGCTTCACTAGCGAACTAGCTAACTGATGACATCACAGCAGAGGGACAGGCCGTTGGCCATTGTGGCATGCATGTGTATGATGACATCATTGCAGAGGGACAGGCGTTGACCATTGTGGCATGCGTGTGCATGATGACATCACTGCAGAGGGCCAGGCCGTTGGCCATTGTGGCATGCGTGTGCATGATGACATCACTGCAGAGGGCCAGGCCGTTGGCCATTGTGGCATGCGTGTGCATGATGACATCACTGCAGAGGGCCAGGCCGTTGGCCATTGTGGCATGCGTGTGCGTGATGACATCACTGCAGAGGGAGAGGGTTGGCCATTGTGGCATGCGTGTGCATGATGACATCACCACAGTTGGCCATTGTGGCATGCGTGTGTATGAAGACACACTGATTTGGGACAGGCCGTTGGCCATTGTGGCATAGTGGTGATGACATCACCACATTGTTAATGCGTGCAGATTCACCGCAGAGGGACAGGCCGTTGGCCATTGTGCCATGCATGTGCATGATGACACACTGATTTGCTTACAGTGCTAGTGGTGCCATGTTAAATGCAGCCTTCTGTGATTCGCTTTGGTTAAAAGCGTCTGCTAAACTGCTTAAATTGCACATTTATAAATAGCAAATTGCTAGGGACTGTGCTGAAATAAATTAATGTAGTTTTTTAATTTTATTTCAGAGGAGTTATTTGTGGCTCCTATGTCGGTATTAAGATGCACGGTACGAGTCTCCTGGAGGCGTTTCGCATCACCGCCTCCAATTTAAAAGCATTTTGTTGTTATTTTAGACCAATTAGAGCGGCCCGGGTCACAGAAGGGAGAATGTCAGACGGTAATTAAAATTCCGCCGCAGCTGAGAAAAAAAAAAAAAAAAGAAAAAAAAAAAAAACCGAGCTGCGTGTTTCTGCTCGCCGTGTTCTTCTAAATACGCACCCCGGGCTAATAAATCAACCGAGATAGAATCGTGAGGAGTTGTGTACACCCGTTCGTGTATTAAGATTGCATGCGTGAGATTCTTGAAAATTCAGGACTCCCAAGTTTACCACACGCCCCCCTCCCCCCCCCCCCCCCCCCCCCCCCCCCCCCCCCCCCCCCCCCCCCCAAAAAAATCACAATACGTTGAAAAAAGAAAAGCTAGAATCTCAACAATGCAAAAAAAAAACGCTGTCGACAGGTCATCCTGGCGCTGGTGATGGATTTGCACAAATTCCCCCAGGGGGCAGCACTGAGCCCATCAGCAAGACGCGTCACACTTCTTCGTTTCGGTCCTACGGGCTCTGGGGATCGGAAGCCAGTATCTAGGGGGGATGCAAACTCCTCTTTCACTCTCTCTACTCTACTTCTCATCACAAACGTGCTATTCGGTTTCCAAAGCATTACATTATATTACATTACAGGCGTTTAGCAGACTCTCTTATCCAGGACGACTTACATAACGTTTTACCTGGCATTTACATTGTATCCATTCATACAGCTGGATATATACTGTGCAGGTTAAGTACCTTGCTCAAGGTGTCAATGGCAGTGTCCTACCTGGGAATCGATCCTGCAACCTTTAGGTTACAAGGCCGGTTCCTTAGCCAATCATGGCTCCGCCTTGTAGACTCCATGATAGCTGGGATTACACTGCCCCCTCCCCCTCCCCCCCGGCTGCATTAAATATGCATGAATATTTGAGATGAAAATGAAATTTGGGAATGTTTACCTTTGCGTGCCCAATATATATTCATGTGTGTTTGTGTAATAAAAATTTGAAGACATTGCCGCCTCTTCTAATAATATTAATAGACAAACGCTTGATGCAAAAGATGACTAGAGGTCTTTTTGGGTTTTCAGGCAGAACTAACCCTGTGTCTATTCTGTTTAAAATCAGCGCAAACCTTTTTTCAAAGGGTCAGTTGTACTTTTTAAAATTAACAGCCAATTCAGACCCAAGAAACAAGGTGAGGTGGCTGTGTAGTTAACTGTTTCGACAGGTGAGGTGGCTGTGTAGTTAACTGTTTCGACATGTGAGGTGACTGTGTAGTTAACTGTTTCGACAGGTGAGGTGACTGTGTAGTTAACTGTTTCGACAGGTGAGGGGGCTGTGTAGTTAACTGTTTCGACAGGTGAGGTGACTGTGTAGTTAACTGTTTCGACAGGTGAGGTGACTGTGTAGTTAACTGTTTAAACAGGTGAGGTGACTGCGTAGCTCGCCTATTTTAATTAATCAAACAAGTACTTACCTTGCAGCCCTCCAGGCCAGGGCTGCGGACTCTTGCGTTAAATAAAGAAGACAGCCAAAATTTATTTCTTCAAAGGTGCATAATTTATTTCCCAGGAAACATTTTTTTTTTTGTTGTTGTTGTTTTGAGAAATCGAAAGAGAAACAAATAAAATGAAACACTTTTCATTCTTGTTACCAGGCCCCTTATCTTCATTTTTCACACAGTTCCTCCTCCGTCAGTCAGAGACTTGCGGTCCACTTGAGCCACAGTGATTCCAGGAGAAAGACGGGGGTCAGAACACCGGAGGGTCCTTATTGGCCAGAGTGGTTTTTGATTAGCGTTAATGGCGCTCCTGAATGGCCATTAGTTTTTTTTTTTTTTAAGTTTTATTATTATTATTATTATTTTTTTTTTTTACCAGGGCCGAACCCACTCCCAGCGAAGCTGCTGTCTCTGTGGGAACGCTTGACCGGGGGCCTGGCCCCTCTCTCTCTCTCAGGGGCAGAACGTAATGGAGAGGGGGGGGGGGGGGGGTCCACAACGAGGTCCCATCCATTTAGCGTCTCAAGCCAGCTGCCACTCAGTCATCTGTTTGACCTGGCATTTTGGATACAGTCATGCGCTGTTTAATTTTTTTTTTTTTTTTTTTCACTTTAGTAACAACCAACATAGATGTGAAGCGCTGGCGTACACAGCTGTTTATTCTGAAGCGAGAATAACGGGCTGGACCATAAGCCAACGTTCACAAACACACTGGCCCCCTAGGACTGAAGGTTTGCACATCTGACACAGGTTTTGTGTTGGCAAACCGGCCAACTTTTTTTTTTCTTACTTTTGGGCAGCTTGATTCAGTAATGGATCGGTGAGGCTCACGTTCAATGAAAAGGAACACATTGGAAAAACGAAAGGTCATTCCTTTGGGAATTTTTTAATACTCAGTGATTATTCCATTGGCTTCTGCCCATTCTCAGTAGCTAGAGATTTTGGGGGCCAGCTCCCCTTAAGGTCCACCCCTGGAACTACACCAATAGCAATAGTTTTCCTTTCAATTTTTTGGTTTGGTCATCTTACTCTCCAGCATTAAAAGACACACAGACACAGACACACGCACACGCATACACACACACACCACACACAAACTCACAAGGGACAAAGAAAATGCATAGGTGTGATTTTAATTGAGTTTACCATCTTTTTTTTTTTTTTTTTAAAGAAAAAAAAAACCCACCTGATTAAATTTAATTATTAATGCTGCTGTTTAAGCTATGGGAATACTGATGTCCTCTTAGCATAGAAAATGATGGAGGTCACGGCTGACCCCCCACCCCCCCCCCTACCCTCACCCCCGCGGACCACGGCGGCTCCTTCCGCCCAGGGCATGGATGCAACGCCAGATAACGAGAAATTAATATTCATGTTATGGACCTTGCGAATGAGTCGCCGCCTTATCGACCGCATGGGGTAGCCTACCGTTAATGTCAGCTCCGTTAATACCGCCATGGCTCTCTCCTATCGGCAGCGCGCCCTCTGGTAAGTGCGCGAGCGCATTTGTTTTGATCGCGCCTCCCCCCAAAAATAAACTGACAGACGCCGAGCTGTTTAGCAAGAAGACGGCTTTCGGCGTAGGCTACAGATGAGCCCGGGAGAGAAGGCGAGAGGAAATCTGTCCCGATAAATGTCAGGACGGATGATGTTGACTGTAATACCTGCCTCCGAGAGTCTCCCTGTCACAGACCCTTCCCAGCAGCCCCCTCTGCCCTGGGGTTAAGCCACCGCTGTACAATTATAGATGCACACGCGGGCCGCACTGGCACATTTACACTTTAATTGCGCTCTGCGGAAAAAAAAGAGACGGTATTTTTTGGTACATTTTAATTGTCCGGAATTACGAAGAGCGCACTCGCCAGCACTCGATAGGCTTTTGTAAACGCTCATTACAAAAAAACCACAAAAAGGCATATGGTGTGGTGTGTGTGTATAGGAATTACTGGATATTTAAGTAGTGCTTATAAAAGAGCTATGTACTACCTCTAAAGGAGTTTTAAATACACAGGGATTGTCTTTGATCAGAAGAAATTACCTATTATTTTTGGATCAGCCTTACCTTTTTAATTCTCTGAA
The DNA here is from genome assembly GCA_025169545.1 of Anguilla japonica. NCBI lineage: Eukaryota > Metazoa > Chordata > Actinopteri > Anguilliformes > Anguillidae > Anguilla > Anguilla japonica. The sequence continues at coordinate 3,483,490 of CM045890.1, read as the reverse complement.
GTGTAGATTCCGTTGTTACGAAAGACAATTTGAAGAAAGTATTACTAAAATACCTTTGGAGTCCACCAAGGATAGCAGCACAGCATGTTGAATTCCAAATTACAGTACAGCTAGCTGGCCATGAATTCATGTTGGATAATGACATGGTTTTATTATTGCATAATATGCAACAGGCAGCATTTTAATAGGACAGCATTTTCTTCCTTTTGTTATGAGCGTACCTAAGAGCACCATGGTCCAGCGCATGTGCGGTGATCAGGTTTTTACTGTCATAACTCGCTGCAATGACAATGCAATTTTAGTATAAGGTATGAAGTCTATGAAGTGTCAACTTACATCCATCCTGTGACCCTGCTTTTCCTGGGTAGCGTCACGGGGGGGGGGGGGGGGGGGGGGGGGGGGGTGGAGCCTATCCCAGCATGCATTGGGACAGAAGCAGGAATACACCCTGGACAGGCCGCCAATCTATCACAGGGCTCACACACATTCACTCTCACACTCATATCTGTGGGTAATTTAGAGTCTCCAATTAGCCCACCTGCATGTCTTTGGACTGTGGGAGGAAATCGGAGTACCCGGAGGAAACCCACGTGGACACAGGGGGGTCAACTTAAATGTGATCTCTAATTTTAAGTATAAGATCATACTGAGTGTGCAGATTTAGTTTATTTTGCTATATATTCTCCATATATGCAACAAATGTGATATCCCCCAAAAGCACTGGCTTTATTGCACTTTTATTTGGAGGAAATAATCCACTGGGGATGCATCATCCCCGTTAGTCTGAGCATTTACATAGGCAGTGCCTTTGATCAGAAGATTCCACCCACCTAATTACCTTTTTAATTCTCTGAAGTTCAGATTCCGTGTTACACCTGAGGAATTTCAAACGCACGCTGCACCCAAAAGATCAAAGGGAGTGTAACTCTTTAATTGCAGCTATCGGAGAAATATGTTAAAATGACATGTTTAATTCATCACAGGTTATTTAACTGAATCTGATAATAATTTTATTAATTTATTTTTTTAATCTCAAAAATATACTTTTTTTTTTTAAGTTAACAAGGGAGTGAAATGTGCAGAGGTAAAGAAGACCAATGGGAACAGGGACAAAAAATGGGTTTAATTTAAAAATTAAAGAGGAAGAAATGACATGGTAATTACTATTGACTTCCTCTCAGTGTATAACCCCACACGGGCCGAATAAAGATTCTTAAATAAACCTAAAATGATTTGCTTTTCTCCATTAGTACCCTGGGGATCCACGGGTTCTGTGAAATAGAAATGGCTTCATAAGGGAGGAGGGCGGGTGGGAGGGAGATTAAACATACTGTAGAGTCAGCGTAATTCCTCTGCAACGAAGCACTGACCAGCCAAAACCATCCATTGTTCTGGATCAGACTTGTCGTACAATTCTGGCTGTTTGGGTTTGAACTGGTGACAGTTTTGGTCGAATGGGTGATTTGAACTTGAACACCGTGAATAGTAAAAAACAGCGGATGTCTTCAGGCCAGTTTCCTGAGCTCACACTCTGCAGTTCCCTGTTTTCTGATCTTTTTAAGACCCTGACAGGGATAGATGCCATTTAGAAAACCAATCAAACAAAACGGTGATACCAAAGCAATCGTCTGAATCTGCACAATCTGTCAACGCAGTTGATCTAATCAATCGGTTTATTTAAATGTATGTAGGCTGACAGATTAAAAAGGTCCATTGTATAAGCCACACTGACATTCTATGTAAATTAAAATAAGACTTACTGATATACATTGCTGTGATAAAATGCCTTAAATACTGACTCTTGTCATGCTGGGATGTATTAGATGTGCATATCATCATTCTCAAATATGTCTGCACATACATACATGCTGTATAGACCTCATTACTATCCAACTACATTTACAGTCCTTAGGTGCTTTTGAATCTTAAGCCAGTTTGGTAAAGTCGCTATACCAAGTGTGAGAAATTAGATTGATGACTATTAGACATCATCTATTTTGCTAACTGGGGGTGAAAAACATTGTTTTGTTCTTTGGAAAATAGAACCAAACGGATGCATAGCCAGAAAATCTTCCAGGTATTGTTTGGAGGGCTAGGTTTTTCTCCTCCCTAAATAAGGTTCACGTAAGAGTGGCTACCTGTAGCACTAAACCACCAAAGCGAAGCGTTGCCAAAGTGCGCTATAAATTATGTTCGGATTATTAGTCAGATAGGCCTACATTGTGATGCCATTTAACATTTTTTAATTTGAGTATGTTTTGTCCGTAAATCAACTGCTGCTCAAGTAATTGTTTTCGTGTTCAAGAACTGCCATTCGCTCTTGATCAAAATGCAAAAATCGCATTTGAAATGTGGAGTTCGACCTCCACTGTTGTTGTGGCGTTCCCACGGAAACCTTGAGATAAGGTGTGAATAGTTTTTCTGGCATGTTTCTACGCTGCCTCGAGATGAGATACACACAAAGAACACCGCGAGACTTTTTAGACGCAAGCGCGTGCTTTTTTCCCCCATGTCAGTTCAAGGTCGCGTCGCCTTGATAAATGTATGAATGACTCATACGCTGTCGTTGAGAATGCAGATAACATTAATGACCCCCGCACGGATGTACTGCATTCCAGGCGTGCAAGTGATTCATGTGTGCCGTCTGCATGCAGATCTATTCAGTGAAAATTTGACTCATTAGACTATCAAAAGACGGACTTTGTTGTGCACAAAATGAGCTCGTGCACTGCGAAGCCTTCTACTATTTAATACAATTAATGCAGATAATTTGCAACCGAACATGCAATTACAATTCACATTGTGCATTTGTGATTTCTAAGATTATTCTGCAAAGTATAATTTTATTTTTGCACTGTCTTAAGTAGCCTACTGTCCATGAAAGTATGCGAAGTAACACAGTCACGTGCGAACAACTTGTTGGACCAACAACAATGTCCAGAGCACGGAGACCAGCTGCTGCCGAAGCTACCGTTATGCTGCAAGCTTGCCGTTGATTTTGGCCACAACAGTCAAGTTGCGTTGAACAGCTCTTTGCTACCATCTGCTGGTGAATAAGTGCTAATGGCGACGATTCAATGAAACTTCACCATAAGCAAAATATCGCGTGTAGTATTTAAAACGATTAATAATAATAATAATAATAATCATCATCATCATCATCATAACAGTAAGCATATTCAATGTGCTCATTAAATAACTAGAATGCTTGTTTGATTTGACACTGTCACCGTGACATTGCGTCGCGATGTTGTCATGTGGCTATAATGTGAACTCATGGTTTTAAAACACTGGGACTGACTATGGTCGGCTTGTGTATCATCCAATGATCGCTGGAGTTCTTCGCTGCCCCAGCCAATGGAGAGTAAGTATACAAGGGGGTCTTTTCAAGAGTGCGAACTAGCTACATTTGACATGAGGAGGGACCTGGGTTTGTAGTAGCCAGTCACAAGTACTTTCTGAAAGCATAAAGCCACAATGAATATGCTCTTTTGAAGTGCATATTTACTGTATGTGACATTAATGTAAATGCAATTTTTTGAACCCACGTACACCATGTTCAAGTCAACGAGAACCATTTTAAAGAAACTTAGACATTTGAGGTGAGTCTTAGAATCTTGCTAGAATCTGTCTGTCTGAGGTTGTGTGATTCAAGTGAACCAATATTAGTCTTCGTGTTTATTTTACGTCGCGTCAGGTGTCATTGCAGGACCACGTGAGCCTAAACTGGATGATGTGTTATATATCAAATGTGCTCTGATAAATCTAGTTTTCATGATGAATTAAATGTGAGATGGCTAGATGCCGCGCTCATCTAGCTAGCCAGCTAGCTAACTTCGATAATGAAGTTGTCCTTTTTTGAATATTATGAATTGCATACCAGTATGTAATGTGATTTTATATTGAGGTTATTGATGCAAGGGTCCCGTACCAGTCACTCCTGCAAGTAGTAATTGTCCTTTTTGAAATTCAGTTTTCAAGGACGAAAGCCGTGGAGGTATAGCAGTCATAACGCTACCTCTGCGAGAGAGCGCGCACTCGGCTACGAAGTCGGGCAGCAAATCCATGGCTTCACGGTTAAAGAGGTTTGTATGAATAATTGTCTAGAACCACTACGACGCTTTACTCGTAAGGTCAAGTGCGACTGCATATAATTGATCAGACCTTAAATTTTGGATACGGACCTGTGCGGCAGCGCATTGTAGTGTAATTGTACCATCAATCAGAAGTGCAGTTATGAACTTCAGGCTTGACGAAGCCTAAAATGAGCCGAGCTATCGGGCTCAATTGGCGACTCACAGAGGTGGACAATCGAGGTCCAGACAGTAAAAGTATTTTGTTAGAATCCCCAGTATTTTGTTCCAATCTCTGGATTTGCTAACTGGCACAGTTCCTCAGTCAGGAGGTAGAACTTATTAGGTGAAATCAGCTGACTGAGTTGATGGGTGGAAGAAACACACAGCAGGACTTTTACATCACTTTCCACCTCTAGACTCACTAATTTGAACCAGTAATTTCCTTGCTTCAGAAAGCAAAATAATTTGATTGGTTTGAGGGAAGTACACGATTGACAGCTGACTGCAGCTCCACCCGTCAGGGTGTTGATGACGCCTCACTGTCCCGCTGGTAAAAGCACAGGTTGGGGACGCGTGTCCTTCCCTCTCACCTTTCCGCAGGTGACACCGGTGCCGGATTTATGCCTCACCGCTGTCAAGCTGACCCACGACAGCACAGGTGCGCAGTACCTGCACGTAGCGCGCGATGATTCCAACAACCTCTTCAGGTAAGACTCCGATTGGCTATTCACCATACATGTGACTTTAATGTAAAAATACATTTCTGCAGCCAAGTGATTGTGTCATGTTCAGAACCAATCATCATGTTAATGAAAGCGATATTTGAGGTGAAGGGGGAGCTTGATATCTGGGCTGTTGACATTATCTGTCTGTGACGGCTCATTGTCCGGCTCGTTGGAATCGTATGGTGTGATGAGGTGGGGAGTTACCATGGTGACCGCCTCTTCCTGTGTGATGCTATGACAGCGGTGGCCAGTCCAGGTCCTAGAGAGCCGCAGGGTCTGCTGGTTTGTGTTGTTACTGTGCACTGAATTGATTAATTAAAGCAGTCAGTTACACAGTTTACTCACCTCACCTGGTTTATTTGGTTTAAGTGGTTGTCGTGAAAACAAAAACCAGCAGACCCTGCGGCCCCCCGGGACCAGGGCTGGCCACCCCTGTGCTTTCAGCACTGATACGTTGCGCTGAGAAACTTCTAATGGCGTCGCCAACCTGTCCCTTAGCCCGGGACGTCCTGTAATTCAGGCAAAAAAGGTCACCCCTCTGTTCCCCTTTTCTTCGCAGCGTCCAGTTTCGGACGACCCCGATGGACAGCACGGGGGTACCCCACATACTGGAGCACACCGTGCTGTGCGGGTCACAGAAGTACCCCTGCAGGGACCCCTTCTTCAAAATGCTCAACCGCTCGCTGTCCACCTTCATGAACGCCTTCACTGGTACGGTCTCTCTCTCTGTCTCTCTCTCTGTCTCTCTCTCTCTGTCTCTCTGGCTCTCGCTCGCTCTCTGTCTCATGCTCTCTCTCTCTCTTTCTCTCGGTCTCTGTCTCACTCTTTCTGTCTCTGTGCTTCTCTTGCTCTCGCTCTCTCCTTTTCTGTCTCGCTCTCTTGCTCTCTATCTCTCTGTCTTGCTGTCTCTCTTTCTGCCTCTCTCTCTCACTCTCTGTCTCTCTCACGTTCTCTGTGTGTCTCGCTAATGCATTGTCATGATTTGCTGTTACAATTTAGGCAGGAGCTTTTAGCCAAAGGGGCTTTCAAAAGTGCATTTCAAGATGCAGAGTGTTAGTGTTAGAGATGCTGTATAAGTTCCTCCATCACTAGTTCATTTTTTAAATGAAATGGAAAACATTGAGGTGCAGTCTAAAAAGGAGAGTTTTTATACATTTGCAGAAGGGAATATATGTGATTGATCTTCCTAATTGGTCGGGGCAGGCTGTTCCCCCATTGGTGGACGAGACAGAGAAGAGGCGGGGCTTGTCGGGGCTGTTACTGCACATCCGTTATGGTAAATGGTAAATGGACTGCATTTATATAGCGCTTTTATCCAAAGCGCTTTACAATTGATGCCTCTCATTCGCCAGAGCAGTTAGGGGTTAGGGGTTAGGTGTCTTGCTCAAGGACACTTCGACACGCCCAGGGCGGGGTTTGAACCGGCAACCCTCCGACTGCCAGACAACCGCTCTTACCTCCTGAGCTATGTCGCCCCTATGAGTCCTTTTCTTTTTTTCCACAGCCAGTGACTACACCATGTATCCATTTTCCACCCAAAACAGTAAAGATTTCCAGAACCTTCTGTCCGTCTATCTGGATGCCGTGTTTTTCCCATGCCTTCGAGAGCTGGATTTTTGGTAAGTGTGCCAATGGGTGTAATCAGCAGCACAAAACATACAGCCGGATTGGTCATGTGTTAGCTTTATTTGCCTTGTACTTCGCACAGTTAACACATGTTCCTTTAGCTTCATAAGATGTTGCATATCTGCTAGATCAGTGTCATTTTTTAAATTAAATTTTTTTGTTCACAGGCAAGAAGGCTGGAGGCTAGAAAATGAGAACCCTACAGACCCAAGCACCCCACTTGTCTTCAAAGGAGTCGTCTTCAACGAAATGAAGGGTGCATTCGTGAGTCTCCTCTGTCTTGTCCTTCATTTCCTTCATTGAGTTCAGGAGCCATGTTTTGAGAATGCTTTCATCCCCCTCTCTAACTCAAATCTAAATTTTGTCAGTCTTGTTTTGCAAAACTGATTACATCAAACTGGGATGAAAAGCACAAATCGTTAGTGTTGCTCAAGATGGTAAGGTAGAGCTGGGAATCCCCTTTCCTGGACAGATAGCTCTCTCTTTTCCTGTAGCACTAGCTCTTCCTGATTTTTGTCTCCACGGCTCAGGAAGTTAGCTGTCTGTGGACGCCAGTGCTAGTTCACTCATCATGGATTAGGTCACGGCACAGCAGAACAGTTTGTAGAGGAACATTTTGTAATATGCAATCTTCAGCTGTCATTGACTAGCTTGAAATCTGCTAAAATGACAGGCTGTGTGAGTTATTGAATAAAGTAAATAGCTGAGGAGAAGTACCCAGAATGCAGTACTCCTGGAGCGGGGTGCCCCCCTGACTGTTTCCCTCAGGGTGGGGACAGTGTATCCGCCTCACAGGTAACACTGCAGAGCTTCAGCAGGTAAAATGGCCGCTGCTTTTGTGACCGGCGCGTTGGCGTCTTCCCCTGTTTTTCCCTCTCAGTCGGACAGCGAGCGCTTGTACGCACAGCAGCTGCAGAACAAGCTGTACCCGGACCACACGTACGCGGTGGTGTCGGGCGGAGAGCCGCTGGCCATCCCCGACCTCTCCTGGGAGCAGCTGAAACAGTTCCACGCCACCCACTATCACCCCAGCAACGCACGGTACAGCCCCCACCTACTATCACCCCAGCAACGCACGGTACACCCCCACCTACTATCACCCCAGCAACGCACGGTACAGCCCCACCCAATATCACCCCAGCAACGCACGGTACACCCCCACCTACTATCACCCCAGCAACGCACGGTACACCCCCACCTACTATCACCCCAGCAACGCACGGTACACCCCCACAACAACCCACTATCACCCCAGCAACGCACGGTACACCCCCATACTAACCCAGTATCACCCCAGCAATGCACAGTACAGCCCCCACAACAACCCACTATCACCCCAGCAACGCACGGTACACCCCCCTACTAACCCAGTATCACCCCAGCAATGCACAGTACATCCCCCACAACAACCCACTATCACCCCAGCAACGCACGGTACACCCCCATACTAACCCAGTATCACCCCAGCAACGCATGGTACAACCCCCACCTACTATCACCCCAGCATCGCATGGTACACCCCCCACCTACTATCACCCCAGCAATGCACGGTACAACCCCCACCTACTATCACCCCAGCAATGCACGGTACAGCCCCCACCTACTATCACCCCAGCAACACACGGTACAACCCCCACCTACTATCACCCCAGCAACGCACGGTACAACCCCACCTACTATCACCCCAGCAATGCATGGAACAACCCCACCTACTATCACCCCAGCAACATACAGTACACCCCCATACTAACCCAATATCACCCCAGAAACGCACGGTACAACCCCACCCACTATCACCCCAGCAACGCACGGTACAACCCCCACCTACTATCACCCCAGCAACACACAGTACACCCCCATACTAACCCAATATCACCCCAGAAACGCACGGTACAACCCCACCCACTATCACCCCAGCAACGCACGGTACAATCCCCACCTACTATCACCCCAGCAACACACAGTACACCCCCATACTAACCCAATATCACCCCAGAAACGCACGGTACAACCCCACCCACTATCACCCCAGCTGCACACGGTACAATCCCACCTACTATCACCCCAGCAACACACGGTACAACCCCCACACACTATCACCCCAGCAACGCACTGTACAGCCCCACGCCCCCACTATCACCCCAGCAAAGCACGGTACAGCACCACAATCTAAAATATATTGTCAAGATCAGATATCGCAACACCTCACAATATATGAGCAAAAATACTAATTCTAGCTGATTTGAAATATTAATAATAATAAAGTGTGTGTGTGTGTGTGCATGCTTGTGTGTGTGTGTTTGTATGTGTTTGTGTGTCCCTTGTTTGTTCAGGTTTTTCACGTATGGAGATCTGCCCCTGGAGCAGCACCTGAAGCAGATCCAGGAGGAGGCGCTGTCCAAGTTTGAGCGCATCGAACCCGACACCTCTGTCCCGTCTCAAACGCTCTGGGATAGACCTGTGAGTGTCCCCAGTTTAGCCTCCTTTATTCATAAATATTGATGCCATTGCACTGAAAGCACACAGTCTTTAAAGCTTTTAAACTGTAATAATTAGCATGACACTGGTGTGGCTTCGGTTAGTACTGCATGAGCTCCCATCAGCTTCCCTTTGAGTTGGTGGAAGGGCCCGTTAGCTTTGAGTGGTGCAGTGATCCAGTCTTTGAGCTGTGCTACTGAAGGCAGGGCTTTAGGGTTGTTTAGGTTGTCGTTTGCCTCCCTGCAGAAAGAGGATCATGTGACCTGTGGCCCAGACGCGCTCGCTCCAGACCCCGCCAAGCAGAACACGCTGTGTGTCAGCTACGTTCTGGGAGAGTGAGTCACCAAACCCTGAACCTGTCTGTGTGCACCCCACCAAACCCTGAACCTGTCTGTGTGCACCCCACCAAACCCTGAACCTGTCTGTGTGCACCCCACCAAACCCTGAACCCGTCTGTGTGAACCCCACTAAACCCTGAACCTGTCTGTGTGAACCCCCAAACCCTGAACCTGTCTGTGTGAACCCCACCAAACCCTGAACCTGTCTGTGTGAACCCCCAAACCCTGAACCTGTCTGTGTGCACCCCACCAAACCCTGAACCTGTCTGTGTGAACCCCACCAAACCCTGAACCTGTCTGTGTGAACCCCACCAAACCCCTAACCCGTCTGTCTGAACCCCCAAACCCCAAACCCGTCTGTCTGAACCCCCACATCCGTCTGTCTGTCTTGTGATTGATGTTTGATTGATGCTGCATGTGATTGGGCAGCATTACGGACTCAATTGAGAGATTTTGCTTTTGATTGGTTCCATTACAGATACGTTTGATTGATGCTGCATGTGATTGGTCAGCATTACAGACCTGTTTGATTTCTGTTTCTTCTGATTGGTTAGCATCACAGACACGTTTGAGAAATGTTCCTTGTGATTGGTCAGCATTACAGACACGTTTGAGAGATGTTCCATGTGATTGGTCAGCATTACAGACACATAAGAGATGTCACTTGTGATTGGTCAGCATTACAGACACGTTTGAGGCCTTCACTCTGAGCCTGCTGTCCAGCCTGATGGTCTCCGGCCCGAACTCGCCCTTCTACAAGGCCCTGATCGAACCCAAGTTCGGATCCGACTTCTCCTCCGTCGTAGGGTACGTGGGAAACACTTATCATCGATGATTCATAGATCACATGCAAAATTTGTACTTTTATCATACCTCGGTCAAATGCTTCATGTAAAAAACTATGGCCCTTTTACAACACCTGTAAAATTTCTACAGGTTACTGGCATTTTTTACAAGCCTATTTTTTTGCGTATGATTGTGCTGAATGTTTTGTTGTGTGTTTATTGGAAGTGGTTAGGTATCTGCAGGATTGTTTTTTATGGGCGTATTTGAAGCAGGTGTGCTCTGTGTATGGTGTGTGCTTGGAGAAGATTCCTGTATAGCCCTTGGGGCCTGTGTCACAAGGCAGGATTACCGGGTTAGCTGGATAACAGCACTGAGTAAAACCTGGAACAGCTCCAGAATCTGGAATTTGGACTGAAGTAAAAAGAGCTCTTCTGGGTTTTACTCAGCAGATATTCAGCTAACTCAGTAATCCAGGGCCCTGTTCACAAAGCAGGATTACTGCATTTGCCGGATATCTGCACTGGGTAAAACCTGGAACCCTCCCAAATCTGGAACATGGACATGAGCATCCTGCTTTGTGAAACATTGTGTGATGTGATCTGTGTCCTCTCCTCAGGTACGACGGCAGCACTAAAGAGGCCTCCTTCAGCATCGGCCTGCAGGGAATGGCCGAAGAGGACATCGAGAATGTGAAGCACATCATCAACCAAACCATCGATGACATCATTGCGTGAGTACAACTGCAGTCGATTATGGCTCAAAATTTCTAGAGAACTCTAACTCAGAAATAGGCTTCCCTCACTTACTGGCTCACATAGGCCATCGATTAACATTGCAAACCGTAGTGATGTTGTTTTACCACAAGGGGGCGACAAGGACCCGCTGGCAAACACCAGTGAGTAGGTGTGGATCCTGTGCTTTTGAAAGCCTGTTCCCGAATCCTCAGGTCTGAAGGTCGGATCCAGACCGGATGCCTGCCGCTTGTGTTAGTTTGCACAGCTGTTGTTTTCAGTAGCGGCTAGCTGTCCCGCTGCACGTATGAAATACAGACACACAGAAGTAAACACAGTGCACACGGCACTCGTGCGGTTTGATCTTAACCCCCCCCCCCCCCCTCGTTTAAAGCCACGGTTTCGAGGAGGAGCAGATCGAGGCCCTCTCCACAAGCTGGAGATCCAGATGAAGCACCAGTCCACCAGCTTTGGCCTCACCCTGGCCTCGGTGAGTCCAGAGCCAACCGGCGCCTCGTCTGCTCCCTCCTCGCCTCTGAGCGCACTGCATGCTGGGTAGGGAACGGCACGTTCAGCGCGTAGCAGCGTGAGCCCGGCCAGGTGCAGCGGGCTGAGCGCGAGTCGTTAGCGTGCGGCTACGCTAGCCTGCTTTCAGCCCACACTGCGAGCGCTGAAGCCTCAGTGCACTGGTTATAGTACATCACTTCCTGTGCGTTATGGTTACAGTACATCACTTCCTGTGCGTTATGGTTACAGTACAGTACATCACTTCCTGTGTGTTATGGTTACAGTACAGTACATCACTTCCTGTGCGCTATGGTTACAGTACATCACTTTCTGTGCGTTATGGTTAGTACAGTACATCACTTCCTGTGCGCTATGGTTACAGTACATCACTTTCTGTGCGTTATGGTTACAGTACAGTACATCACTTCCTGTGCGTTATGGCTACAGTACATCACTTCCTGTGTGTTATGGCTACAGTACATCGCTTCCTGTGTTTTATGGTTACAGTACAGTATGTTGCTTCCTGTGCTTTATGGTTACAGTACAGTACATAACTTCCTGTGCGTTATGGTTACAGTACAGTACATCACTTCCTGTGCGCTATGGTTACAGTACATCACTTTCTGTGCGTTATGGTTAGTACAGTACATCACTTCCTGTGCGTTATGGTTAGTACAGTACATCACTTTCTGTGCGTTATGGTTAGTACAGTACATCACTTTCTGTGCGTTATGGTTACAGTACAGTACATCACTTCCTGTGCGTTATGGCTACAGTACATCACTTCCTGTGTGTTATGGCTACATTAACATAACTTCCTGTGTGTCATGGTTACAGTACATCGCTTCCTGTGTTTTATGGTTACAGTACAGTATGTTGCTTCCTGTGCTTTATGGTTACAGTACAGTACATAACTTCCTGTGCGTTATGGTTACAGTACAGTACATCACTTCCTGTGCGTTATGGTCACAGTACAGTACATCACTTCGTGTGTGTCATGGTTACAGTACATCACTTCCTGTGCGTTATGGTTACAGTACAGTACATAACTTCCTGTGTGTCATGGTTACAGTACATCGCTTCCTGTTGGAATCACGACGGCGACCCGGTGGAGCTGATGAAGGTCAGCGACAGCGTGGCGCGGTTCAGACGCTGTCTGCAGGACGACCCGCTCTACCTGCAGGACAAAGTCAGGAAGTACTTCCAGGTGAGAGGAGAGGGGCGGGGCAGCTTCCAGTGGACCTGCAGGGACCGCTGTGCCCTGCTTTCAGTGCTCTCCCGTCACTTTGTTCTCTTTTAAGGGTTAATTAAGCCACAGGAAGATCTATCTGTGCGCTCGCCTTTACAAACGTACAGGTATGAAAATCACACACTGTCCTTTTGCAGTACAGCATGTCATTTCTAAACACAGGAGCTGGTGGTGTGGCCTGCTGTGTCTGTTCTGTAATGGTTATGATACCCTTCACACTCTCTTCTTATTGGCTGCCCACTAAACCGAAACACTGCCGATTGGTTCAAATCTAAGTCTCCGCATTGCTAATGTAGGCAACAGGTTCTCCAAAACAACCAATCACAAATCCCTCTGTGGTGGACTGTACGTCTGTCGCAGCATCGTCATGCTCTTTATGTGTAATGTATTATGATTTTTAAAAATAATGGTAACCTCTGCTCCTTCCTGATGCAGGAGAACACCCACAGGCTGACGCTGTCCATGAGCCCTGACGAGGGTTTCTACGAGAAGCAGGCCCTCGCAGAGCGGGAGAAACTGCAGCAGAAGATCCAGGACCTGTCCGACAGCGACAGGAAAGACATCTACGAGAAGGGTGCGTCTTTTGGGTCACTGCTCATTCACTTTTGCAGATATTGTTGTTTGGTGTATGTGTGTGGATAGGCTAAGCTAACGGCTATCCCTGGTGTTTGGTATGTGGGTGTGGCTAGGCTAAGCTAACGGCCATGCCTGGTGTTTGGTGTGTGGGTGTGGCTAGGCTAAGCTAACGGCCATGCCTGGTGTTTGGTGTGTGGCTAGGCTAGGCTAAGCTGACAGCTGTCCCTGGTGTTTGGTGTGTGGGTGTGGCTAGGCTAAGCTAACAGCTATGCCTGGTGTTGTTTGGTGTATGTGTGTGGCTAGGCTAAGCTATCGGCTATCCCTGGTGTTTGGTGTGTGGGTGTGGCTAGGCTAAGCTAACGGCTATCCCTGGTGTTTGGTGTGTGGGTGTGGCTAGGCTAAGCTAACGGCTATCCCTGGTGTTTGGTGTGTGGGTGTGGCTAGGCTAAGCTAACGGCTATCCCTGGTGTTTGGTGTGTGGCTAGGCTAGGCTAAGCTGACAGCTGTCCCTGGTGTTTGGTGTGTGGGTGTGGCTAGGCTAAGCTAACAGCTATGCCTGGTGTTGTTTGGTGTATGTGTGTGGCTAGGCTAAGCTAATCCCTGGTGTTTGGTGTGTGGGTGTGGCTAGGCTAAGCTAACGGCTATCCCTGGTGTTTGGTTTGGGGTGTGGCTAGGCTAAGCTAACGGCTATCCTTGGTGTTTGGTGTGTGGGTGTGGCTAGGCTAAGCTAACGGCTATCCCTGGTGTTTGGTGTGTGGGTGTGGCTAGGCTAAGCTAATGGCCATGCCTGGTGTTTGGTGGGTGGCTAGGCTAGGCTAAGCTAACAGCTATGCCTGGTGTTGTTTGGTGTATGTGGGTGGCTAGGTTAAGCTATCGGCTATCCCTGGTGTTTGGTGTACTGTATACATGTGGCTAGGTTAAGCTAATGGCTACCCCTGGTGTTTGGTGTGTGAGTGTGGCTAGGCTAAGCTAACGGCCATGCCTGGTGTTTGGTGGGTGGCTAGGCTAGGCTAAGCTAACAGCTATCCCTGGTGTTGTTCCGTTCAGGTTTACAGCTGCTGTCGGTGCAGAGCACGCCTCAGGACGCGTCCTGTCTCCCTGCGCTCAAAGTGTCCGACATCG
>CM045890.1:3439276-3464276 GCA_025169545.1 Anguilla japonica | reverse complement strand
AACGGGAGCAGCATCACCCACTGGCCAATAACACTAAACTGGCCAAACGTCTGCTGCTCACACTGAACGTTCTCCTTTCTGAGGAAGTTCTCTCTCTCTCTCTCTCTCTCTCCCTCCATCCCTCTCTCTCTCTCTCTCTCCCTCCCCCTCCCTCCCTCCCTCCCTCTCTCCTCTCCCTCTCTCTCCTCTCCCTCCCCCTCCCTCCCACCCTCCCTCCCTCTCTCTCTCTCTGCCTCTCTCTCTCTCTATCTCTCCCTCTCCTCTCTCTCTCTCTCCCCTCCCCCTCTCCTCTCTGTCCCTGTCTCCTCTCCCTCCCCTCCCTCCCTCCCTCCCTCCCCCTCCCCTCCTCTCTCTCTCTCTCTCTCTCTCTCTCTCTCTCTCTGTAGGAGCCCCACTTTAAGCCGTGTCAGCTGAAGAGTTATTTCCAGCTCCCGTTCCCGGTGAACTTTGTGAGCGAGTGTGTGCGCACCGTCCCCTTCTCTGACCCGGACTACGCCAGGTACCCCCCCCTGCCCCCCCCCCCCCCCCTGTGTATTCTGCAGCCATGCACTCTTTACACACCCCTATCCATGCTTTGCTGCCATACGCTCTAATGAGCCTCTCTCTGGTGCTGGTACCCAGCATGCTTTGTGCCTTACTTAGCTCTCTTCCTCTCCCCTCATTGGCAGCCTGTGCGTGCTCGGGCGCATGATGACCGCCAAGTTCCTGCACGGCGAGATCAGGGAGAAGGGCGGAGCCTATGGGGGCGGGGCCAGGATGGGGCGTGGCGGACTGTTCTCATTCTACTCCTACAGGTATGGGCTGGTGTTCAGGTATATGCTGGAGTTCAGGTCTGTGCTAATCTTCAAGTATCTGCTGGTGTTCAGGTATGTGCTAATGTTCAGGTACGTGCTGATGTTCTGCACATTAGTTGTGTTTTATAACATGGAGGTACATCTCACTTAAAAAATGCTGAACAGTACTGAACTGCTGAATATGGACCCAGCCAGTCCAGCTAAAGAGATGTGTGTTCTGTTGGAGATTTTGATTGCAGTTTAAGCAGAAAAGAACAGTAGTTGGTGTAGTCGTGTATGTAGAACAGGGAGAGATGTGCTCGTGGAGCTAACCAGCGCCCCCTGCTGGCGTGTGACGCGCAGAGACCCCAACGCGGTGCAGACGCTCTCTGCGTTTCGGGCAGGGGTGGAGTGGGCCCGGGCGGGGTCCTTCACTCCGCAGGACGTGGACGAGGCCAAGCTCAGCGTCTTCTCCGCCGTGGACGCGCCGGTGGCCCCCTCCGATAAAGGTGAGTTTCCCCCCCCCTCTGATAAAGTTGAGGTGCCGCCACCCCCCCGATAAAGGTAATAAGCCCCTGATCCTCTGTGTCCGGCGTGTTTAGGAATGGACCTGTTCCTGAACGGCATCTCGGACGAGCAGAGGCAGGCACACAGGGAGCGGCTGTTCGCCGTCACCGAAAAGAGCCTGACGGACGTGGCCAGCAGGTAGAGATCATGCGCCAGATACGCCCCCTACTGTCAGTGTGAGGTACTGTTCTGGGGATGTGCAATACTGAAATTTCACCAGGGTCACAGGTCATCTGTGGCATCCATTTTATTTCTTACCCAATAACAAGTAGCCATCGCAGATAGTAAAATGTATGTTGCATATGTGTCTGGATGTGGATATCTCCATGTTCTCCTGTAAGGAGGGGGCACTGCAGGTGCCAGAGGTGTTTCTGGTTTTGGTTTCAACCCCGATCGCTCAGTTTGATGGATTATTAGGAGCCTGAGCCTGAATATTCAGTCTGAGCGCCTCCGTCATCCCCCTGATAACTAATGCTGTTTAGCGGTTAGGGGAACAGATTAAAAACAATCAAATGTGTGGCCCCAGTGAAAAGCTGTGTTCCCCTGCTTTAGAGCATTAGCCTAGCGACCTCTCGCTGCTAGGTTAGTGGTGTTAGCGTAGCAGTGAGAGCTCGCTAGGCTAATGCCTTTCACAGTTTCCGCGCGCAGTGATGCATTTCCATGCGTTTCTGTGCCGACAGGTACCTGGGCATGGGACAGAGAACGCGCGGAGTAGCCATTCTGGGTCCCGAAAATGAAACGATTAAGAAGGACCCTTCCTGGGTGGTGAAGTAATGGAATCATCTCTGGAGCGGTGAAAAACAAAAAAGGGTCCTGCTTCTGTTCTCCTGTCACTTAAAACGTCAGTGCACTGGGCTACTGCATTCTGGGAACTGAAGAGGTGACACTTCAAAATCCGGCGTATTTCAGAGAGCAGAAAATAACGTGACTTGACTGGTTAATGACAGATTTATACTCCATCTGAAGTGTCCCTGAACACTTGACGAGAAAAAACAAAATGTCCCCCTTTCAGTAACCAGCCAAACTTCGGTTCATACTCACACTCGGTTCTTTGACCTTAGCGATCCTCCATAAAGCACCTCCACTCCCATTGCACTTATCAGGAGTGTGGAACTACGTGGTTCATTGGCCGAAAGCACTTCAATCTAACATTAAATGTTATTTATCTCTCCTGGCTCATTTTTGTACGTATCATCTGTATGAAATACATTATTCATAAATACATACATGGAATATAATCACTGTATCCGGTCACTTTATTTGATATGGAAATTATGCTCTTCTGTTCTTTGTTTTTGGAACAACAGATGAAAGGGTTTTAAGTTATTTCCACATGAAAAACCGCACAAAATGAGGAAATAGCCCTATCCGTGTGATTTTATGTAGTTGGACCCTCTTCTGTTGGGTGAGTGGGTGTGCAGTGAGGTCATCACGCCAAATGCATACACTTTCTTCTTTATTGTGACACTCAACAACACTACAGTTTCGTTTGCATTGCACTACACACACAAATACAATCTGCAGCTTGACACAAGCAGAGCTACGCACACACACGCACACACACACACGCGCGCGCGCGCTCACAGTCGGCTTGGGGTACAGAGTGCCGTTACCACGGAGACAAACACGACAGACGGGACAGCAGCTGACTAGGTTCGGTTCGCCCCCGGGACCGTACCGGAGCGAACCCCCCCGAGAAAAAAGCGCTCGTGCTATCACTTCCACTATCGGGGTACCCTGTGGGTGGGGGGGGGGGGGGGGGTGAATAACATTAGGAGTGAGGTGGGGGAAGGGGGCAGGGGAAGGGGGAGTGGGGCAGTGCAGGTGTGAAGGTAACTTCATATTAAAGCACCCAAAGCGGGCTATCAGTGCTCTCGCACACAGACACTCTGTCTATGGTATGGTGGGGGCGGGGCTTCAGGAGGCGGGGCTTCGTGGGGGCGGGGCTTCAGATGGCGGGGTCGGACTCCTTGGGCCTGTTGCGCACCACGTGCTCCAGCTGGCCCGAGTCGGACACGTCAAAGCTGGTCTTGTACTTGGCCAGGATCTTCATCAGGGGGCGGAGCTTCAGCCACCACTGCTCCTTCGGGATCCTGTGACTGGAGGGAGAGGGGACGCGTTACCACGGTTACAGAACGTACCACAGGGGGCAGTGTACCTTCAGACCTGGCCGAATCCATACTGAAAATACTTTTAAGACGTTTAGATGCTGGTTGTGTTGTTACAAATATAGTTACCAGGGTTACAGAGCGTACTGCAGGGGCCGTGTCACAGAGCATAGCTAATACAGTATGAGGCTTAGCATGTACACACATTTTCAGTGTAATTTAGAAGCCCTTATTAACCTTACTAAGCAGCCTGTGTGACAGATGTAAAGCACACAGGTGTGCTTTTGGGTTTTGAGTGTAAATGAAACACTGAGGGCGCAGGCGGTCTGGGGAGAGGCGGGGGTGTCCTACATGAAGTCGGTCTCGTCCTTCAGCTGGCTGACAGGCTGGAAGACCAGCGCCCTCCGGCGCATCCCCAGCAGGCAGGCCGAGTCTTCCGAGTTAGCAAACACCTTCCCTGCGTAACCACGACAACAACACCGTCATTACACACATACACACACACAAACACCTTCCCTGCGTAACCACGACAACAACTCAGTCATTACACACATACACACACACAACACAAACACCTTCCCTGCGTAACCACGACAACAACTCCGTCATTACACACAAACACACACACACACACAACACCTTCCCTGCGTAACCACGACAACAACACTGCTATTGCACACACACACACACACACACACACACACACACAACAACTCACACACATACACACACAAACACAAACACCTCCTGCGTAACCACGACAACAACTCCGTCATTACACACATACACACACAACACACACAAACACCTTCCCTGCGTAACCACGACAACAACTCCGTCATTACACACAAACATACACACACACAAACACCTTCCCTGTGTAACCACAACAACAACACTTATTACACACAAACACACACACACACAAACACCCTCCCTGCGTAACCACGACAACAACACTGTTATTACACACACAAACACTTTCCCTGTGCAACAATACTACAATACACACAAACACCTTCCCTGTGTAACCACGACAACAACACTGTTATTACACACACAAACACTTTCCCTGTGCAACAATACTAACACCGTCATTACACACATGCGCATACACACACACACCTTCCCAGCACAACCACAACACCAACACTGTCCTTGCATGCACACACACACACACACAGACCAAATGCACCTGAAGACTAACACACACACGCACAGACAGTTCCCTCACACCACACACCCCGGTCACATCTACACACATTCCGCCAGTGGCTCAACACTGTTTCATTTAGCGAGGGTTAACCTCAGTGCCCTGGTGAGTTTCTATCACGGAGGAGTGGAATGTAAATATTAGACAAGCACAAAGTTCTACATTTCTACGGTTCTACCTCTACGTACAGTATGTGCAAGGATGTTTTATTTTTTTGAAGCATAATTTCTATTCAAATTTTTAAAAGTGTTAATGTTAATTTTAATTTCTTAGATAGAAATGCTTTATATAATATTACCTTATGTTACCACGACTCTGTTCTCTAAGTGAAATGGAACTAGTGCTACTCAAGGGGACACAAACTAACTTGCGGGACACAAACTAATGCTACAAAGCCAATAATAATTTTGTGAAAACGATTTACCTTCATCTAACGTCATCCGCACAGACAGAAAAATGTAAAGGAACAACAGGAAATGAGATTACTTGAGGAGCGGCACTGTTATGATTTCAGCAGGGAGGAATGGGACAGACTGGAACATTAACAGACATCATCCAATCACAGACAGACAGCACTCCAGAGACGGGCCTGGACAGCGGCGGAGATGTACAGGTATAAATAGGCGTAGTGGGTAAGGAACTGGGCTTGTAACCGAAAGGTCATATGTTTGATTCCTGGGTGGACACTGCCGTTGTACCATTGAGCACGGTACTTAACCTGCATTGCTTCAGTATATATCCAGCTGTATAAATGTGTAAATCCTACGTAATAAATCCTGTGTAAGTCGCTCTGGATAAGAGCGTCTGCTAAATGCCTGTAATGTAATGTAAAAATCAATGAGGGAATTGTACTGGAGCTCTGGAATCGAATTAAAACTATCTACGTTTAGTGCCGATTTGCAAAACACTGGAGACAATTGGCCTTGATGCATCCCAACGAAGCAGCGGATTGCTTTATGATTAAATAAAGGAGAAAGCTAGAGGAGGGCGTGTAGACGTCGCTGTTTGTTGTGACTACCTTGTCTGTACGACTCCTGCAGTTTCTTGGAGATCCACAGCATGGCCTTGGCTGAGATCTTCGTTCCAAAGTTTCTATCGAAAGGTGACGGAGCACCTCCCTTTAAGAACAGAAAAATCGTGCATTTAGAACATTCTTTTTTTACTGAACTGAATACTGGACCTGGCTGGTTAACCCAAACGTGTTTTTGTGTTGTGTAACAAACCACACTTTAAAAACCTTTTTTTCAAAATTTGAATTAAAGATAAATATGAAGATAGAAGAGATTGTTCTGCAGTGGGTGGCAGTGTAGTATAATGGTTAAGGAAGGTCTTGTAACCTAAAGGTCACTGGTTCGATTCCCAGGTAGGACACTGCCGTTGTGCCCTTTAGCAAGGTGTAGCAAGCTGTATAAATGAAAAGTAAATGCTATTTATAAAGTTGTGTGAGTCGCTCTGGTTAAGAGCATCTGCTCAATGCCTGTAATGCAGTATCATGTTGTGGCTGTGCCTGAGGATGTGTTGCAGCTGCACTTGCAGTATCGTGTTGCAGCTGCGCATGCAGAACTTGTTGTAGCTGCACTTGCAGTATCGTGTTGCAGCTGCGCATGCAGAACTTGTTGCAGCTGCACTTGCAGTATCGTGTTGCAGCTGCGCATGCAGGACGTGTTTCGGCTGCGTATTGCAGCTGTGCATGCAGTATCGTGTTGTAGCTGCGCTTGCCGTATCATGTTGTGGCTGCGCTTGCAGCATGTTTCAGCTGTGCATGCAGTATCGTGTTGTAGCTGCGTTTGCCGTATCATGTTGTGGCTGCGCTTGCAGCATGTTTCAGCTGTGCATGCAGGACGTGTTGCAGCTGTGCATGCAGTATCGTGTTGCAGCTGCGCATGCGGTATCGTATTGCAGCTGCGCTTGCAATATTGTGTTGCAGCTGCGCATGCAGTATTGTATTTGTGTTACGGCTGCGCTGCGTGTTGCTGCTTGCGTGTCGCGGCTGCGCTCGCAGTATCACACCTGTTGCATGTGGCCCAGCACGTTCTTCCTGCAGTCGAACACGCCCCTGCCTTCCTCGGTGTACAGCTGGTAGATGAAATCCGTGGTGTAGTTTTCACTGCTGTTCTCGTTTCTATGGCAACACAGCACAATGGGACGGAAGTAAAACAGAATTATGAAAGACAAACCTTTTTTCTAACTCATTACTGATTTCATTAAGAGTTTGCAGTGAAAAAAAATCCACATTATCATAAAATATTCATCACACTGTGATGTGAAATTTTAGCTGAGGAACCAGACAAGTACACATTTGGTGTTGGGCATAAACATTGTAAGGTTGTAATTCTCAGGAACACCAAAAAACTGCTTCTATATGCCACTTACCAGTGTGAATTTTTATCATTTGGGTTTCAAAACCAACTTTAGTTAAGAAACTCTCTCTCTCCCTCCCTCTCTTTCTCTCCCCTCTCTTTCTCTCCCCTCTCTTTCTCTCTCTCCCCCCCTCTCTCTCTTGCCCTCTCTCCATCTCTCTCCCCATCTCCCTCTCCCCCCTCTCCCACTCCCCCCACTCTCTGCCCCCCTCCCCCTCCCCTCTCACCCCTCCCCCTCCCCTCTCTCACCCCCTCCCTCTCTCTCTCCCTCTATCTCTGTTTCCCTCTCCCTCCTCCTCCCCCCCCCCCCCACACACACACACACTGGTACTCTACCTCAGTACTAGTCCCCTCTGAATGCTGGTCTTCATCTTCTCCGTCAGGTGCTCCACGTTGGCCTGCAGTAAGAATGAGCCCACGGTCATCAGCGCAGATTACACACCGCGGCTCATGTTCCTGTGACACTCACATGGGAGACGAACCGCGCGCGACTTTATCCTGCAAGCCGATTGGCTCGTTTATTGGCACGTGAAACTCAGTAGAGTGTTTGCCTTATTCATCTGAAATTCGTAATGCTGGTTGAGGAACACCACTCCTCTGTGAAAGGGAAGTAATTCTGGAGCAGTGCAGTCACAGGGGTTGGTCAGTGTTGGTGGGGGTTCCTGTGTCTGTGGATATCCTTTTCCCAAAAATGCTCACCCACTCTATGGTGCAGGGATCCTTAAATTTAACAGAAACAGTATTTATTGTGTCACCGTGTCACTGTCCGAATACTTATTTTTCATCATTGCTCGCATTTAAAGGGCACCCACTGCACTTATCACAGTTGTGCTTCTGGAAAATTCTGTTATCCAAGGCAGTTAACACACCTTATACAACAATCCATGTATACAGCTGAAGAATATTTGCTGAAGCAGTTTTTCAGGAAAAGTACCTTACTGTGGTTTACAACAGCAGTGCCCCACCCGGGAGTCAAACCCGCAACCTCAATTTCCTGAACCCCCCCCCCCCCCCCCCCACATGCACTACTGCTACGCTATGCCCCTGCATGTGGTACATATTTACAGTAGCAGTGCCTCACCAGGGAATCAAACCTGCAACCTCTTAGCTATGAGACAAATTTCCCACCCACCCCACTGGTGCTATGCCACGCCATGCCCCTGTGTGTGGTACATATTTACAGCAGCAGTGCCTCATCAGGGAATCAAACCCGCAACCTCTTAGCTATGAGCCAAATTTCCCACCTACCCCACTGGCGCTACTGCCACGATATGCTGCTGCACGTGGTACATATTTACAGCAGCAGTGCTTCACCAGGGAATCAAACCCGCAACCTCTTAGCTATGAGCCGAATTTCCTGACCAGCTCACAGCCACTACTGCCACGTTATACCCCTGGGCATGGTGCATACTTACAGCAGCAGTACATCAGCCACAGTAACTCCTCACTGACAGCTTCAATCAAAACCTGGCGTCACACGCTGACCACAGATTAACACTCAAACAATAACCCGTTCCCTGGCTATTAATAACCTGAGTCAACCACTGCTTCTGAGAGCACATTCCCCTCCGAGCACGAGCTGTCCGTCTGATTACTGACAGGGAGGACGGCCAGACAGGACACCCCCACACCCCACAGTCTGATTACTGACCAGGAGACGGCCATAAAGGACAGACAGGTCACCCTCACTCCCTGTTGTCTGAGCGAGAGAACACTTCGACAGGCATTTTGTTAAGGGAGGACGCTTAGGCTGAGTGTTGTGGTGTTTGATGGGTGCTAACTTGTTTGATGGGTGCTAACTGCCTACCATATATCATCTTGTTGGGTAGTGGTTGAGTGTCGTTCCAGCGCATTTACATTCTGAAAGGAACTATATAAAATCGAAACATTATTATTACTTATTATCATTGTTGTTGTTATTGTTTTTGTTGTCGTGGTTGCTGTTGGTTGTGGTTGTTATTGTTCCTGTTGTTACAGGCAGGTTTAAATTGCGGGAACCGTATCATGCTGAAAGAAATAGCGGTGAAGCGGTTGACTGCACCTGGAGGTCCCGGATGTCGAAGGGCTCCTCGTAAATGTAGGCGGCGTCGGCTCCAGCCGCCAGACCGCCGACGCTGGCCAGGTACCCGCAGTAGCCTCCCATGGTCTCGATGATGAAGACGCGGCGCTTGGTCCCGCTCGCCGACTGCTTGATGCGGTCGCACGTCTGACAGGGCACACTCAGAGCGGTCAGTCGCAAACCGAAACGCCGCCATTAAACCTCATTACCAGACAACCGCCAAAAACAGCCACTGCGCGTGCACAGATTACTCAGTGCACAACTTCTCCGGAATCACCCAGCAGTGAAAGAGTTCCGTGGATTCCAGTGTTTTCATATTTCTCAGTGTATCACTTTTTAAGTTAAATGTTACAAAGTTTAAGCTTATGTGGGTTAAACGTGACAGTGCACACCTGCTAATTGATCAATAAATAACTTACTGGCTACAATGCTTGTCAACAACGTCAACACGTTTTTTCCCTTTATCGTGAGCAGTCACTTATCGATAATCTTTAATGAACTGTGAAACACGGAAAATCCCACGGAACTCTTTTTCATCCGCTGGTCCTTCCGGCCACGAAAACAACAGCAACAACGGCGCTAGCAAACAGGTAGGCCGTAACACAGAACAGCGCACTGCCAAAGCCGAACACACATAACATCAACCGTTCAAACCTGCCGATCCACATACTGTAGCCTAGGCGTGTCAAGCCTTCCGCGGGTGTCTATTGATAAGCTTTAGATTTAGCCTGTAGCCTGACAAAAGAATGCACACGCATTGCCAAACTTTAATATTCCGTAGCTCAAAGCAGGCTAGCTAACAGCAAAACCTGTAAGTCCTGTTAGCCTCAGGGTAGTTATTTAATCAAATACGGCTTTAGGTTCTGTGCTTTAGTTTACCCTGCGGGAACCTAATTTTCAGTGTGCATGCTGTGCATAGTTAAGACTTAAAAACTTTTCGTGGGAAAGTTCAGTAGCTCCTGATGTTTTACGTTCCCTTGTGGTTTCCGATTTTCCACCGAGCGTTGAGAATCTCCCCGAAAGGGTCGCACATCTGTTCAGGAACACACTTTACCAGAAGTGACCCTCTTCTGACAGCAGGGATGCTTTAAATCAGCTGCAGTGACACCCTAAACTACTCTTATTTTTAAATGAACTTATCCCCCTTGTCTGTTTCTGGTGTATTTCCGTTTTACTGTTTTTTTTTCTTCTTCAAATTGGCCCAGATATTTTCTTGTGTGCGACGAAGGATATTTTATATGTTTACATACGTTTCTGATGACCTGTCAGCTTTACAGTGGTAAGTATAGGACATTAGGGGGTTTGTGGTCTAAACTAAGAACGCTTTAAGTATCTCGTTAGCAACTTGTTCACTGATGTTTTGCCCCCAGTGGTTGTGTGTATGCATATTACTCTATTACTACACAAAAAATTATGTTTAGTATTATTTTAGGTTGGAACAAAATCCCGAAATGCCGTATATCTGCCACTGGAATGCAGACGGCAGACTGTAATGCGACAACCCAACATAAATATGTAAAATACCCAAAGCTACGCAACAACTAAAAAACTGTCTGGGCCAATGGGAAACAAACACATAAACTGCAATAACATGAATAAACTCCAGGAAGCAAGCGATCTCCTTTAGTACTCATTATGATAAAGTGACTGGCTGCCTTACCACTATGAAAATGCACTGTGCGGCCAGCGTATCAGCATGAAATAGTCCAGAAAATATATTGCAGCACTAAGGAATATACTGGCAAATATACAAACTACTGCTGCCCTGAGATACTGAGACATATATACTTTTAAAAAATATATTTTGCTTTCAAAAATATACATATCCTCAAAAAAAAAGTCCACAAATGAACAATATATTGGAATATCTGTCCATTTCTGCAAAGGTTACAGTTAAGGAGATCTGCCAGTTCAGCGCAATAGAGTGAAATAATGATTCTGGAACTGCAATCTGCGATCTGGTGATTTTTTTTTTTTTTTTTTTTGATGCATCGTCGTGATCCTTTTTCCTTACCTCCACGATGGCATTGAGGGAGGTGTCGACGCCGATACTGAAATCGGTGCCGGGCACATTGTTACTTATGGTGGCGGGCAGCATACAGAACGGGACGCAAAGCTCCTCGAAGGCAGCGCGAGCCTCGCGCAGCTGCAGCAGGCTCTCCAGGGCCTGGAGCAGGCGGCAGCACAGAGGCAGTTAGACCACCAGGGGGAGCCCACGGGCCTCGCTCCTCGCTCGCCGTTGCCCCTGTGTGTGTGTGTGTGTGCGTGCGCACCTGCCCCCCGTGTACCTGCCTGGCAGCTCGTTCCGTGTGACAGCAGGGGCTGCTTTGGCTTCCCATTGGCCGAGAGTGAAAATGAGGGGCGGGGCTGAGGGCACCCACACTAGGACCCCTCCCCCCGCCGTGCGTGCTCGCTCTACAGACAGGGGGCGCTGTCGGGATAGGTTTACTGGTTAGGACTGGCCAAGTGCAGACGCAGAGACGATGCTACAAGCACGACGGTGGTCACGCCTGGGTCAAGCCAACATTCTGTTTGCCCTCAACGGCACAAATCCATGATTTGCAGGTTTTTGATTGGGTTAGAAATAAAAATGGAAGAATTCTCATTAATCTTCACTCATACATGCAAATATTATAACAGACTATAATTATTATTATTATAGCAGGCTTGAATTACCTTTTTTTTTTGTTAGTTTTTTTTTTTTTGGGGGGGGGGGGGGGGGGTTAACCCTTTGTTCTCCACTGTGGAATCTCCCCTTGTGACTTCTCAGTCACTCAACTGTGTTCATAAAATTGTTCAAAAACACTTTCCAAGCTTAATGAGTCGTGTAAATTAACAACAATAATCAACCAAAATGAAATGAGCAATTATAGGTATTAAAAAACCATAAAGCATTAGATTAGAAAACCAAGCGTTGTCTACAAAGCCAGCAACATGCAAGTAGCAAAACTTTGTATACTTTATATACACCGTGAAAATGTCTTTTCTTGCGTTTATATCATGCAAACTGTGTTAATGGCTGCCTGTTATCCACGCACAGAGCGGTGCCTCTGAGTACAGCGTGTTTTTGCACACACAGCCGGTTTGCGCGCGCTTCTTTGTGTTAGTGAGCGAACTCCACTGCGCAGAGTTGGAGTGAAATGTTGGGTTGAGGCCCCAGACGTCGACCACACGTCGTTTGTGTGCAAAACAAGCAGAGCACGGTGCAGGCTAAACATCATCATCATCATCGTCGCCGTCGCAGGGCGTACCACCATGCTATGGCACTGCATGCGTTAGCGGTACTTACCTGCACCCTGGCGCCCGGCCCGAGGGGGGGGGGGGGGGGGGGGGGGGGGGGGGGGGGGGTCCTGTTTTTACCAGCAACACCCGCCAAAAAAAACGCACCTTTACCCAATAAAACCCTCCGCTCGCTCTCTCTCATATTACAGTAAGGTACCGTTTCACGTACAGTAACTGTACTGTAGCGCAGAGATCTGCAGCCCTGGGCCTGGAGAGGTACAGGGTCTGACTGTTTTCTGGCCATTCAGCAGTTAATTGATCGTTTAAAAAGTTTTTGTTGGAGCCTCTGTTAGTTATTTTCCTATGGTCACATTTTCTAGGTTTTTTTATTTTATTTTTAATCCTTAATTAGCATAGTTGTCTGTGTGCTGTTTTCTGATTGGCCAGTCCGTGATGCTGGTAAAAAAAGAAAAGCCCCCCCCGAGCCGTGACCAGTGGTGCCGAATTTTGATTGGCCGGCAGCGTTAGCGTGTACGCCGCCGCCGCCGCGCCAAAGCCCCTCCCACTTACATCGGTAATCGCGTTCAGGGCCGTGTCTGCACCAATGCTGAGATCTGAACCCGGAATATTGTTGGAGACCGTGGCGGGAACCATAACCATGGGAACACAGAACTGGTCATGTGACCCGCGAGCCGCTAGCAGGTCCATCAGTCCCAGGTAGGCCTGCAGGTTAGAGCCAGGCCTTTATTACAGCAGGGGAGAGCCAGGCGTTTTTACCGCCAATGGTGCCACACAGACAGGAACACGGGCGCACAGCAGGGGGCGCCACACAGGGTGATGGGCTTTCACACATGGAGGTGGAGATGGGGGGTGGAGGTGGAGGTGGAGGTGCAGGTGGAGAATGGACAAGGAAGTGGCAGTACATCAAAAATATAGTGCTAGCATTTTCCCAGCTTCAGAATGGGTGTGTATGCGTGTGTGTGTGTGTGTTTGATGAGTGTGTGTGAGAGTGTGTGTGTATGAGTGAGTGTGTGTGTGTGTGCGTGCGTGCGCGCATGTTTGGGTGTGTGTGATAGATCTATTGGTTCAATTTTCATTTAACATATTTCTTGGTTAGTTCTAGAGGGTTAGGTGACATGCAAAGAATAGAAAATGAAATATGAACCAATAGTTCTGGTTTTTTTTTTTAGGAGTGGCTGTACGTCAGTGAGAGCACTGTCTCTGTCAGAATATCACTGCTGCCAAAGTGTGGGAAATTCCCATGGCAAGGGTGCCTGTCACCCATTCTGAGGAGCTGCATTAAATGAATGAATGAGGAGGAGGAAGATGATGTATGATCAGAAAAACTGAAGAAGAAAACATGTTTGCACAGGAAGAGAGCTACGGAAGAGGGCTGGTCAGGATCAGCATTGCAGTAAATCAGTCAATATACAAAAGAAACATAAATTTACAACACAATCTATTATTGTTCATAACTTAGCAATATCATTATCATTCATTAAACAAAACATTTCCGTTAACCTTTAACCGTTATTATAATTATTATTCTGGCTAAAGATAAAATTTTACTGTACATAGTTAATATAATTCATTATCCAAAACAATTACATCTATTTTAGTCATTCAGGGATTTTTCTAATTTAAACACAGACTTCATTCTGTACTTTGTGTACTGGATAAAGTTATGCAGCATGTAAAGCAGCAGCAGCGTACCTCGAATCCTCCGATCACCAGCAGGGCGTTGATGTTGTGGATGCGCATTTGTTCGGCAATTTTTTCGATGTGTTTCGCAGGAAGTGTTCTGGAAATGGACGAGCAAAAAAATACTTTTTAAACACTTCTCAGCAATAATGCATGATCTAAGCAATGGTGTTATGATGACGAGGACTGTCCTGGAAACAGGGTTTCCCAAAACAGTGGGTCATTCCTTTGTGGACATTGGCAGCCATTATGTGTGCATGCACTTAGTTTTTTTAAATTTTTTTAAATCATGTCAAACTATTTCCCACATATGAACACATCACAAGTCAGGTCGTTAAGCAGAGACGGGTC
This sequence comes from Anguilla japonica, assembly GCA_025169545.1. Lineage (NCBI taxonomy): Eukaryota > Metazoa > Chordata > Actinopteri > Anguilliformes > Anguillidae > Anguilla > Anguilla japonica. The sequence continues at coordinate 3,449,922 of CM045890.1, read as the reverse complement.
ACGGTCAATGCATTTACACATTAAAGTGGGTTCAGAGAGCAGGAAGCGCTGCTGTATACGTGATCTGGAAAAGATGTGAGCCTCACCGTTTTGTCCCCAAGAGCGAGCCGCCTTGGCCTGTCCAGCCTCCCACGTCCCCCCATTTGATCTCCTTAATCTGAGGAAGGGAGAGAGAGTCACTGGAGGGTCGCAGGAGAGTTACAGGGGAGTTACAGGGGAGTTACAGGAGAGGGAGAGTTACAGGGGAGTTACAGGTCACAGGGGAGTTACACTGAACAGGAGTCATAGGAGAGAGTTACTGGGGAGAATCACAGGGAGTTACAGGGGAGTTACAGGGGAGTTACAGGGAGTCATAGGAGAGTTACACTGGAGAATCACAGGAGAGTTACAGGGGTTACAGGGGAGTCACAGTTACAGGGGAGTTACAGGAGAGTCACAGGAGAGTTACAGGGGAGTCACAGGAGAGTTACAGGAGAGTTACAGGGGAGTCACAGGAGAGTTACAGGTGAGTTACAGGAGAGTCACAGGAGAGTTACAGGAGAGTTACAGGAGAGTCACTGAAGAGTCACTGGAGAGTCACAGGGGAGTTACAGGAGAGTCACAGTAGAGTTACAGGAGAGTCACAGTAGAGTTACAGGAGAGTTACAGGAGAGTTACAGGAGAGTTACAGGGGAGTTACAGGAGAGTTACAGGAGAGTTACAGGAGAGTCACAGGAGAGTCACAGGGGAGTTACAGGAGAGTCACTGAAGAGTCACAGGGGAGTTACAGGGGAGTCACAGGAGAGTTACAGGAGAGTCACTGAAGAGTCACAGGGGAGTTACAGGGGAGTTACGGGAGAGTCACAGGGGAGTTACAGGGGAGTTACAGGAGAGTCACAGGGGAGTCACAGGGGAGTTACAGGTGAGTCACGGGAGAGTCACAGGAGAGTTACAGGTGAGTTACAGGAGAGTCACGGGTGAGTTACAGGAGAGTTACAGGGGAGTCACTGGAGAGTTACAGGAGAGTTACAGGGGAGTCACTGGAGAGTTACAGGAGAGTTACAGGTGAGTTACAGGAGAGTCACGGGTGAGTTACAGGAGAGTTACAGGAGAGTCACAGGAGAGTTACAGGTGAGTCACAGGGGAGTTACAGGAGAGTCACAGGAGAGTTACAGGAGAGTTACAGGAGAGTCACAGGTGAGTTACAGGAGAGTCACAGGTGAGTTACAGGTGAGTCACAGGAGAGTTACAGGGGAGTTACAGGAGAGTCACAGGGGAGTTACAGGAGAGTCACAGGAGAGTTACAGGAGAGTCACAGGTGAGTTACAGGAGAGTCACAGGTGAGTTACAGGTGAGTCACAGGAGAGTCATGGACACGCTCAGCACAGCGCTATCATATAGCACCCACGCTATGCAAAACCAGGTGTATAATAATCATCGGGGGGGGAAAGGTGCTGTGCTTAAATGTGCATTTTTGAGAGCTAAACGGTAAACGAGGCCTTTGTGATTCACAGGCTAGCTACCCGTGTTCCTTTCACCTGGTGTACCCAGAGAGGAAGCTGGTCACGATCTTTTTAGATTTCTGTTACCATGGGGGAGAGCAAACTGCAAGAAGCAGCATTGTCTGTCCGTCGCTAAGCAACAGCCATGCCTGTTGCCCAGGAAGTCATGAGGACATTTAGGTCATGCTGGGCTTTAGTATTGTTTTGGTCACATGACTGTCCAGGTCAGACCCGGGCCATTTGTGACCGGGGGCGGGGGCGGGGGCGGGGGCGGGGGGGGGGGGGGGGGGATGCCTCCCTAATCTTGTAACAAAAATAAATAAGGAAGAACAGCCATGTCAAATCTATAACACATCATCCTGTGGTACACCTCGAAAAGTGAATTCCTGAAGAAGTTCTACAGTTCATCCATAAACAAACAAAATGTGTTTTTTTTTTTTTTAAGGATTGTAACAGAACCATGTTTTATTGTAAATAACATATGGGTGTCTTTATACAAGACCCAAAACGACAGCTGAGAAGACTCAAATATCTTAGACGGTCATTACGATTTTCTTTTTTTCTTTTTTATAATTTATTTGGGAATGACAACCTTTCAGACAATTACAGCACACGGCACACAGCAACTCTACATGAACCCAGCTCTGAGTGGAGGAGCACACTGGAGCCAAAAGAGCGCTAAATAATTACTGAAGTAAATATTAATGAAATAAATGGTCCCGGTTTTATGCCATTAAGATTGCTTTTAGGCATTTAGCAGAAGCTCTTATCCAGAGCGACTCTCACACGTACTGTGAGCGCATACAGGTTTAGGTAGCTAGCAGTGCTGAGTAAGTCATCGGTAAGGACCTCTCTGCGTGTCCTTACAGCACACAGGACCGGGAGGATCGGTCAGGGAGAGCGATTGGCTTACAGTAATCCCAGTGGCTTATGTTCCATCTATCTCCAACTAATCCCTAAAGGTGACACAGCTCTCACCCCGTCAAATGCGTCAGCACAGGCTTTTGACACAGTTACACCGTGCTCATGTCAGCACAGGCTTTTGACACAGTTAAGCTGTGCCCTGTCACCACACTTTGACACGGTTACACTGTGCACTCTCTCTCTCTGTCCCAACAGACTATGTTCATCACCAGGCTCAAAGTCAGCATGAATCAACGTTCTGCACACACTGCACTACATATATGTACCACATAAAATAAAAACATTCCTTCCTCTCAGTTGCAGAAATGGCTGTTTGAACACTGCATGGATGTGCGTGCGTCACATGAGTGCTCCATCCAGCACTTGTACTTTGTATCATCGTCTTGATGTTGTAGCTCATCGTCATGCCTCCTAGTTTGACTTAGCATAGGTTAGGTCAGAGAGTAATGCTTACCGTGTGAACTGGACTTAATGAGTTCACGGCTACGAATAACTGTTACATAACGAGTACTGTACCTTATGGGACCTGCGTATTGTAGTCATTCCAGTGACCTTCTGTACGCACTTATTGTACATACGCTTTGGATAAAAAGCGTCTGCCAAATGCATGCGATGTCATGTAACGTTTTTCCTGAGGCGATGTGACGCTTACCTGGCCCTTGGCGAAGCCCTCGAACCCGTCGCTGACGGCGAGCATGGTGTGCCCCTCGGTGATGCCCACCCGGACGGCGGAGCGCACCGCGGCGTTCATGCCCGCGGCGGGCGCGCCCACGTTCAGCACCGCCACGTTGAAGGAGGTCTGCGGGAGCCACAGGGCAGGGCGCGGTCACACAAACGCGCACACACACCGCCACACGCCGCGCAACGGCCACGCGCAGCCGCACCACCAGATGGCGCCAGAGAGCAGGTAGGCAAGTGTGCATTTGAGTGTATGCATTTCATATATAATAATGATTATAATACTACTACTACTACTACTAATAATAATAATAATAATAATAAACCTATCTGTATGGAGTTATACCTGCTACTTGCAAAGCAACCAACGCTTACAGCAGTTTGATTATAGTTTGTTGATACATTTTTTTGGGAGGTATTTAGTCATTTATATTTTGTGATATGATTGATAGGTACATTTTCGCTGTGTTAGCGCTGTGCTAACTCAACCCTCTCCCTCCCTGGTGGAGTGGACCTCCCGTACGGCACCTTCCTTTAAAAAAGCACGAGCCAAACATGTTTCGCACTATGAATAGGACAATGAATATAATTCCCATATAATTAAAATGTGAAGCCAGTGTACAGTAAGGCATTGTGTGGAGACTAAGAGGCTTGCTGAAACATTTTAAGCGCTGTAATTTCTGGAGAAAGCAAGGTGAACTGAAAGATGAATTTCAGAAGGAAATTTGAAAACCCGCTAACAAATTGCGCTCTGAGGTGCAATCTGTTGAATGGTAAGCGATGTCTTTATTTCACATGCATCACACAGTCACTTCATTAACAGCCTCATCACGATGCGCGTAGCTTCATACGCTAAGTAACTGCTGTTAGGCTGAGCCGCAGAGCTTAGTCCATCCATTATCTATCCATCCATCCTCCTTCCATCCATTATCTATCCACCCATCCTCCATCCCATCCATTATCTATCCATCCATCCTCCTTCTGTCCATTATCCATCCATCCATCCATCCATCCATTATCTATCCATCCATCCTCCATCCATTATCTATCCATCCATCCTCCTTCCGTCCATTATCTCTCCATCCATCCTCCTTCCATCCATTATCTATCCATCCATCGTCCATCCATCCATTATCTACACCTGCTTACCCAGGGCATAGCCAGGATAAGCGGGTATATATGGGGGGTGCTGGAGCCTATCCCAGCGTGCATTGGGGTGAGAGGCAGGAATACACCCCTTTCAGTTCACGATGCACAAGCACGAGTTTCAGCGGGGAAGCTCTGTTAAGCGACACGGAAGCTTCTAGCACGCCGGGCCACATAAATCAGCAGTGTGCACTGGCAGCAGAAGCAGGAGGCATTACCTCATTCCTTTCCTTTCCTTGTGGCACTGTTACAGTCCAGACAGTGAACTAAGTCTAAGGAGCTATCTGATAAATTAAAGTGCGCAAACAGGTTGGCATTGCTTCGATTATGCAGCATCCCAAAAAGTTAAACAACTGGCTCTCATTCACAAAAAAAAGGTCTCCACTGGACTAAATTCAACTGATTCTGATCCATAAAGCATGTTAGTTAAACTTGTCTCCCTTGAACATGACACAGACTGCTTCATAAGTGATTATGGATTATGCAGCCCATCCAAAACATTAATTATGAAAGCACCAATGTCATTATTTTTAAAAAGTGCTTTCAAAGGTACTAGTTGCCATAAAGAGGTCAGCCAAATTTAGGTCAAATACTTTCAGCAATTTTTAGCAGTTTATGGGGGTGCGATGGATTTCCTGTGAACAGCACAAAGCAGCCCACAGTAATTTTTCCTTGCGGTGGAAATACAGCATTTACATAAAGGCGGGGTTTGGCCTGTGAGGCCCCGTACAGCTGAGGACTCTGAGCCATGCAGGGGAGGAAGCTGGCGAGAGCCCACAGGAGCTACTGGGACACTCAAAGCCGGACGCAGATCAGTACGTACTCTACGAGACGAACCGTCCTGATGGGCAAGGGGGACAGAAACAGCGCACGGGCGTTAGTGTCACAGAGAGACCCGCCATTCCGCCACAGATGCATAAGGGCTCTGCATCTGTAGGCTAAGACCCGCCATACTGCCACAGATGCATAACGGCTATGCATCTGTAGGCTAACGGCTATGCATGTGCAGGCTAACGGCTATGCATCTGTAGGCTAACGGCTATGCATGTGCAGGCTAGCTCCGTGCTGAGTATACCTGGTCCTAAAGGTACACATTAAAGGGCGGCTAGAAAGGTATGAAGACAGATTAGAGGCCTGGACGCCTGCGCGTGTTCAACAGAACTGTTGTCGACGCGGCTGTAAAATAGTCTGCTTTTAAAGTAAACGGGTGACTCACGTGCGGAAGCTCAGAGTCCGGTTTGCGGTGAGCCAGCAGTTTGTAAGTGTTCAGATTGTTCTCAAAACTCCTGAAGGATCATGGGAAAAAAAATAACTTTTAAAAAAAGAGAAAAACTGCAGACAACATCCATTACTTCATTATGCTAAAAACCATTCTATTCTTCTAAAACACATGACTATGTTTTATAAACAGATTTTCTATGCCTGGAAATATCCAGGAAAACATCATTGTGAACCGTTGACGTACAGTAGCCGATGACACTGCAGTCTTACAGTAGATTACACAGTCGTTTCGGACGTTAAAACAACATTAAGATGTAACAGAAATCAAATATAAAACGGGTAAGCACACAGGTCATTTCTGCGTCCTGTGTTCTGGTCTAGCCGAGGTTAGGCCAGAGTGGTACTATAGTCCCTGGGGTCCCACCATGCAGACCTTAATGAGCTGGCCTCTACTGCGGCTACATTAGCCATTCAGCCAGGGAAGCGCTACACTCACACTCATGTAATGAAGTGCTTTCCCCCCCCTCCCCCTCCTCTGATTGGTTGTTGGCGTTGCCCCCGTTAGCAGTGACACACAGCGGCTGATACAGTACCTTCCCCGGAGCCTCACAGCCTCCTCAAACCTCTTCTCATCCATGGCCTTCTGCACCTCCTGGGTCTGTGGCCAAGGCAAGCATACCGTTAGCCTTTCCCCCTCTCTCCACAATGCCATGGTCTACACACAGTGGGCCTCATGTATCCACCTTCCACCCAAAAACACATTCTAAAGTGCATCTAATGAAGATGAGAATGTTTAAAGTAAATTTGAAAGGAGTCAGAGTTAAGCTTTTATTCAGCGATTAAACTTCATTACTCCTGACTGTTGGACCTGAAGATGACCCCCCATACCCCCCCCGCCCCCGCCCCCCAGAACACACGCACAGTTTGACATAGTTTTTTTTCCCTGTAATTACCACTTGATGGTGCTGGGGTAGAACTGACTCCCCTGTGAGAACCCAAAAGAATGGCACGTTCCTCTGGGCCACGTTAACGAGCTCTCGAGAACAGCCGCTGTCACCACGGCCAAGGGAGTCTCAAAAAAAAGCTCCTTTTATCAGTGAGAGAGGGAGGGGGGAGAGAAAGAGAGAGAGAGGGGGAGGGAGAGAGGGGGTAGAGAAAGAGGGGGGGGAGGGAGAGAGAGAGGGAGGGGGGAGAGAATAGAGAGAGAGGGGGAGAGGAATGCTAGAGGCCGGAGAGAAGGGGGAGAGAGAGATGGAGAGATAGAGAGAGAGACAGAGAGGGGGGTGGAGGGAGAGAGAGAGAGAGAGAGAGGGGGAGGCAGAGGGAGGGAGAGAGAGACAGAGAGAGAGGGGGAGAGAGATGGAGCAATAGAGAGAGAGAGAGAGAGAGAGCGGGGCCTGGCGGAGCTCCAGGTCTTACCATCTGCACGCACTCCATGAGGGGCAGCCGCACGGCCTGGTTCCCGCAGAGCGACACCACGCAGGCAGGCGTGTCCACAGAGGCCTCCAGCAGCGCCAGCACCGCCTCCACACCCATCCGACTGGCCTGAGGGGGGGGGGCGGGTGGGGGGGGGGGCCTGGGGAAGGGGGGACGGGGGGCGGTTTACTTACATTACTGCCTGGGGGGGTGGGGGCGGGGGGGACAGGGGGGCGGTTACATTACATTCACACACCATCCGACTGGCCTGGGGGGGGGGGGGGGGGGGTACGGGGGGGGAGGGTTACATTACATTACACACACCCATCCGACTGGCCTGGGGGGGGGGCGGGGGGACGGGGGAGCGGTTACATTACATTACACACACCCATCCGACTGGCCTGGGGGGGGGGGGGGGGGGGTGCGGGGGGGGGGGGGAGCGGTTACATTACATTACACACACCCATCCGACTGGCCTGGGGGGGGGGGGGGGGGGGGGGGGGGAGCGGGAGCGGTTACATTACATTACACACACCCATCCGACTGGCCTGGGGGGGGACGGGGGGCGGAGCTTCTGTCATTCCGTCCCATTTTACATTACATCACAGGCATTTAGCAGACGCCCCTATCCAGAGCAATTTACACAACTTTTACACAGCACCTACAATGCATCCAATTAAACAGCTGGACATACTCCTGTATACTTAGCAATGCAGGTTAAGCACCTTGCTCAAGGGTACAACGACAGTATCCAACCTGGGAATCGAACCTGTGACCTTTAAGTTACAAGACCAGTTCCCCATTGTGCTACACTGCTGCCCTATATTTTTTTATATGTTATGGTGGAAATGTGTACAAATTCCCAACATGTATTTTGGTCCTAGGTTGGCAAATTTAACTAGTGCTTCTGTCGCTGGTCTGGGAATGATGTTACTGTTAGTCAGGCCTGTCAGTGCTGGTCATATAACTCAGGCACTTATGTTTTATTACATTATAAGAGTCTCTGTGTGATGAATGTAGCGTAATATCCTGTAATGTACTTTGACACCACAAGAGGCCAGTTCTTTAATTAAGGGCCATTCTTTTTTAATCTCTTCATGTTCTCACATTACCTCCTCGGTACACACCCTTACGAAGCACAAGTTTATGCACAATATCTGAGCCAAGCATGCACTGGAAACACTTCAACTCTTTAGATGTTGATCAGTGTTGAAAACAGGCCGCAGCGTGAAAACCACCGTGCTGTAGTTTTTTTTTTTTTTTTTTTCTTTAGTTGTGTGCTTGCTACACGTTAGCCTCCAATGCTACAATCGCGCTAAGAGGCTAGCGCCCTTTTTTGTGCAAACCGCAGCGTTTGAGGCGTGTCTGCTCGCGTTGGACTGCCGCGCTTCAATTGTAAGCATAAGCGGTGAGTAGCGTGTCTGAGTAACGTGTGTCTGAGTAACGTGTCTTTAAGTGTTTGGCGACAGTTCTTGCAGAGGCGGCTCTTATCGAAGCGTCGGCATATTGACAGTGCTCTCCGCCAGCTGGGCGTTCACCGCCACACCGGTTCGGCTTCGTTAAACGTGCGAGCCTCGGCTCGTCCCGAACGCCGCTGTCTAAATAACGCAGGCCCCCCCGGCTGTGCCCGAGCGGGACAGGGGCCGCGCCCCCCCCCCCCCCACCAGGATCCTGTCGAAAGCGGACGGGGTTCCTCCCCGCTGGACGTGCCCCAGGATGGTCACCCGCGTGTCGAAGCCCAGGCGCCGCACCACCAGCTGAGGGAGAAGGTCACGGTCACGGTCACGGTCAGACTAAACAGGTTTCTGCTCCTGAAGTGCTTTGCAAACACGTCGGTGTCAGATATCAACACAAAACTGCGAGTTTAAACACATCCTGCTGTAAAAACAGCCTAGCAAGCAAAATACATCTACTGTTGCAGAGGACTGGATATCAGGGAAGATATTATACTGCACAACTAGGGTTTACAGTACATATTCACATGCAGGCAGCATGATTTTAAATGTTTATATCGCATAAAATAAACAAAATATAAATTTGACTAGATTTAAGAGTGTAGCCTAGATACTGTACAGTGTTGTATAGTTAAACAAGACATGGAAACTAACAGCACAAGAGGCCTATAATTATGTGCAGTATAATTATTTAAAATTAGAATGACGATTTGCTTTTCGGTTGGGCCACAGTTGGTGAAATTGTCTTGCATTTCAGTGTAGCCCTAACATTTTAACAACATAATAAATAAGTCCATTTGCATGGTTTGATAGGACACTAACATAATTCAACCAGAAATACCAGGGAAACGGCCTTATAGACAAAAATGAGGAAACAATGGCATGCATGAATCAGCTTAAAGATTCAGGAAAAGATACAAAACAAACATGCAAAGCTTCAGTCGTGTTGAGGTCATTAAAACCTTACGCTATGTTCTGTGAAGAAGCACAAACACTCCGTACCAACCTGAGTAACAAATTCTTAAGGATTCCATCTGGTAACATGCTGAACAAACACCATTTCACAGCACAGACAGGGCAAAGTGCCACACACACACACACACACACACACACACACATCACTGGTTCAGCTTCTGCAGGACCAGAACGTGTAATGGTAAAATGGACTGACAACTGAGAGAAAAATTCTGGAAACACACTGAGCTACAGGCTTCATGCTCTGGTCTAATCAACCAGTTGTTCCGGTATAAAATGTGGAAAGGCCAGTTAAATCAAATGAAACAATTAAATTACCAATTAAACAATAATTAAAAAAACATTTTTTGACAATGTATTATGTCCACTTCCTGTATATGTATTTATTTTTTTTTTTTGTCCGTTTTTGGTCAGGCACAGCTTGGACGAAATGAAAGGAGAGGTCCATAAAAGGCCTGTTGATAAGGGTGGGACAGGGAAACTCAGAGGGGTGTCAATCACGAGCTTGTGCTGGAATGTTCCAGAAACAGCGGGGGAGGGCAGGGCTGCGCGTGTAGCGGGCGCTAGTCAGTGCAGGAGCTGAACCGCTGGTCCTGGAGTACTTACGTCCTTAATGAAGTCTGTGGTGATGGGCTTGTTGTCAGAATCAATCGCCCCTTCGGCTACGATAATGATATTCAGTCTTTTCTTCCCCGCACGATTCTGCAAGGATAAGGGGGGGTGGGGAAAAAAAAACAACACGACAGAAATAATAAGTAAAAGTAGCTTTGCAGCGTGAGGCTGTTCACAAAAGGCAGGGGGCCCGTGTGCGAGAAGGCTGCGGATCGCCGCGGAAACGAGCTCGCCGTGGAAACGAGCTCGCCACGGAAACGAGCTCGCCACGGAAACAAGCTCGTCGCTGATGCCGTCACGCGCAAGGCCCTTACCGCATTAATCACGCTCGGTGGCGAGCAGTTTGGCCCCCGCCCACTGCATTAAAGAGGTTATGGAGACAGGCTGGGACGAAAACCGAAAAAGGACAACGGATTTCCTGCGACATGTCCGCAGTTCTATGTCGGAAACGGACACAAGTTAGCGCACGGACACAAGTTAGCGCACGGAGGCGCTCTCGTCCAAACTCCTGTAACATAAACTACCGGACACGGCCGTCCACACATCAGGGCACGCAGTGAAGTTCACGTTAATTAATCGAGAACATTTGGGTCCAGAAATCCGCAACTGCAGACATGGCCTGGGAGAAGTTTCTGGAAATACACACGCTGTTGACGCAGAGAAACTGTCGCCCACGACCAACACACCCCAAGTTTTACCGAAACCTAACAGGTGGGACATCTCCCAGAAACTGCGTTTC
>CM045890.1:3416776-3436776 GCA_025169545.1 Anguilla japonica | reverse complement strand
CCAGAATGCTCTATAGCCTGGGTATCCCATAATGGCATGGGTATCCCAGACTGCCCTATGGCATGGGCATCCCAGAATGCTCGGTGGCCTGCGTATCCCATGGTGCTCTGTGTGGCCTGCGTTACCCTGCTGGACGAGCTCCTCCAGCAGCCCGCTCCACTCCTCCCTGAAGAGATTGGCTCCCGTCAGGCTGCCATCTCCTCCAATCACGCACAGGTTGGTGATGCCGCGCTCCACCAGGTTACGGGCGGCCTTCAGACGCCCCTCTCGCGCGCGGAACTCCTTACAGCGGGCGCTGCCAATCACCGTGCCACCCTGCCGAAAAACAGGCGCTTTCACCCCCCCCCGCCTGATCCTCCTCCCCTCCGCTAAGTGCTTCTGTGACTGTATCTGTGTTTGTGACTCATTTAATTATTTATGTTAATGAACGTCGTTTTCCGCACCAGCACAAATGTTCCCATCGCTGATGATTATGACCATTGTCACTCACATCACACCCTACGTGTTCTGACAAGCAGCAGGAAAATGAATATGATTATATTGAACATTCTGACTGTGAATTATATATTTGCCAGAATATTCTTACTGTGCTTGCAGCATCAGTAACAAGACTCAAGGCCTGTGATGTTTTTTGTCCAAAGAAGATCTATCTGTCTGGTTGGCTATCTTTATTTTTTTCTTGCAATTTGTCTGTCTGTCTGTTTGTCTCACTGTATGTCTGTGTGTGGTCACATTGACAGGGTTGGCGTTTCACATGTTTGTGTGCTTACCACTTGTATCATGCTGGAGACACTCTCCCAGTTTGCTTCCTTTATGTTATCGCCCCCGTCCACCATGCCCTGGTAACCCTGCAGGAGAAGCAACCGACACAGGTATACTGACTGTCTTTTAACTGACAAATGCACTGATGGTCTTTTAACTAACATGATACAGTATGTGCATTGGCTGCTTTTTAACTGACGTGTGCACTGGCTGCTCTTTAACTAACACGTGCATTGACTGCCTTTTAACTGACATGAGCACTGACTGTCTTTTTTACGAACATGAGCACTGACTGCCTTTTAACTAACACGTGCATTGACTGCCTTTTAATCCTGTTGCATCATGTGACAAATGTGTCACATCTTTAGCTTTATCTTTGAGTGTTCTTCCTGGAAATCACCAGTGTAGGACTGCATTATTAGCCTAGCCTGTATTATTATTTTTATAATTTAGCCAATTTGTAAATTACTGTTTTATGCCACTTTGGATATGTTATCTCTAGCTGCCCCCCCCCCCCCCCCCCCCCCCCCCCCCCCCCCCCCCCCCCCCCCCCCCCCCCCCCCCCCCCCCCCCCCCCCCCCCCCCCCCCCCCCCTTAAAAGGAAAAACCATTAAAACAATTAAAGCTATGACCACTGCACTGTGGGGTGTGCTTTCTGCAGTGCAGTCAGGTCCATCCAGAATTCAATTCCCAACAAGGCCATTTTCTGTCTGCAGGAAGAGAATAGGCCAGCGTTTGTCCTTTCTACGTCGCCGGTCAATTGGATAACAGTGGAGCAGAACAGCTCAACATACGGTCCTGCCTTGGAGCAGAGCCAGACCTGGATCAGCTCCAGCCATTAGGAACAAAACATGGACCCTGTAAACCAGCCATTAGGAACACAAGATGGACCCTGTAAGCTCCAGCCAATAGGAACACAAGATGGACCCTGTAAGCTCCAGCCAATAGGAACAAAAGATGGACCCTGTAAACCAGCCATTAGGAACACAAGATGGACCCTGTAAACACCAGCCATTAGGAACACAAGATGGACCCTGTAAACTCCAGCCATTGGGAACAAAAGATGGACCCTGTAAACCAGCCATTAGGAACACAAGATGGACCCTGTAAACTCCAGCCATTGGGAACACAAGATGGTCCCTGTAAGCTCTAGCCATTAGGAACACAAGATGGACCCTGTAAGCTCCAGCCAATTGGGAACACAAGATGGACCCTGTAAACCAGCCATCAGCCATTAATGTCTACACCTCCAAACTCTATAAACAGGATTCAAACGCCAGTCCTGGATTTCCCACAGTGTCTGCAGCTTTTCTAACATCTTTTTTAAAAGCGCGACCAGTTTAAGTAATGGAAGCAAGGAAGGGCGTGTGGACTCTGGCCAATTAACAGTTAAATGAAGTACCTAAGTGCTGAATCACACAGAAAAGAGGGGGACGCAGTGGCCTTTTTCACGATACGGCGCGAGAGCTGAAGACCTTCCCTCGGCTCTGTGTCTATCACACCATCCCGCTGAAGTGGGTCTATGAATAGGTGTTCCCTCCGGCTTGGATTCAGTCAAAGTTCATTTGCCGAAAGCGCCCTCCTTTCACAACAAATATACAGATGGCTTCACCTGCAGTGTGTCAGAGTCCGGTGAACATTTTTGTGGTAAAAAGTTGGTGAAAGGCCATCTAGGTGTTCATGTAATAACCCTGCTACATTTGATTGAAAAGTGTACGTTTTCTAACTGACTAGGACATAGCCAGGCATATCCAGGTAAAGCCTGAGCTAAATTGCAGTTATCTTAGTTCGTTTTTGTTTTGAGACGTCTCTCAGTCTAGACTTCCAACTACACGTCTAGAATTCCAGATGTCTAGATTCTGGGTTTTGCACACTGGAAGCTGAAGAGGAATGGGACATTGATGTGACTTTTTTTGTTTTTTTTTACAGATTTGTGTCTGGAGCTCACCTCGTGAATGAAGTAGACTTTCGCCCCGACGTAGAGCCCCATGCGGACCACGGCCCTCACCGCGCCGTTCATGCCTGCAAGACCGAACATAAACACCGGAGGGCAACACTCTGAGATTTCTCCCTGAAATGGTGACCATTTTTATGTTCTTAATTATTCATTAACCCCAACATTTATTTTATCTTGCATTTTTTGATAAGACTTAGAAGCTGGAACTGCAGACTGCAACATGCATCCTCTGTGAGAAGGTTTTACTGCGGTTAAACTGAACCAGTGCTGGTGCATACAGCAGTCAGGGAACTAAACCGGGGGAACTGTTAAGAACAAAAACCAGCAAGCATGTGCACACCAGCCATCCGAGTGTGTAACCCACGGTAACCACTGGTCTTTTAAACAATCACCTGAGCGTTAAGACTGGGTCACGGTGCTCCCCTGTGAGGCAGGGCCTCATGTTTACAGTGCCAACCCGGGAGTCCATCTGATGCTAGTGCTAACAGCGCCCAGTGCACTGTTCATGAACCTTCCACTCCTAGTGGTTCCCAAAATCGGTGCTGGAGTACCCATGTGTGTGCTGGCTTTAGTCCCAACCACAGTCGCCATCGCAGAATTTTAACAAGTTGTTAATCTTTCTTAATTAGGTGCCTTTTGCCATGAACAATAAAATTGTCCTGTTCATATTGTGCTATATTGCAAACAATTACATAAATGAGGTAACAAACTTTTTGGATTCAATTGAAGGACTGAGGTTAATCAACAGACTCCTGAACCCGTGTTTAATTTCCTGAAATTTATTAACACAATGCAGGTGTGGCTTGTTATCATTTGCTTTGTCTTTGAATTCTTCGTTATCTTCCAGATGGTTAGTTTTAGTGGCCAGGTGTCCAAACTTTGACCAGTTATAAGCCTATTGATTCACCTCAGTCTTTAATATGATCAGTTAAAAATAATTTGACCTTTTACTATATGTAATTGTTTGCAATGTAGCATAATATGAACATGGGAATTGTATTGTTCATGGATATTTTTAAAGTAATGTGGCTTACGTAGGTAAATAATCCCTCTAAACATGAAAAGCACCTAATTAATAAATATTGACAACTTGTTAATATTCTGCGATGGCAGCTGTGGTTGGAACGAAAAGCACCATACACAGGGGTACTCCAGGACCAAGGGTAGGAACCACTGCTCTACCCTTCTCCTAACAGAGCACCTGGTTCCTCCCAGAGAGCACATGACCCCTCCCACAGAGCACATGGCTCCTCCCACAGATCACATCGCTCCTCCCACAGACCACATGGCTCCTCCCAGAGTGCATGGCTCCTCCCACAGAGTGCATGGCTCCTCCCACAGACCAGATGCCACCTCCCATAGACCACATGGCCCCTCCCACAAAGCACATCGCTCCTCCCACAGACCATGGCACCTCCCACAGATCACATAGCTCCTCCCATAGGTCACACGGCTCCTCCCACATAGCACATGGCTCCTCCCACAGAGTGCCGGCCGGCATTTAAAAGGAGACATCAGACCTTGGGAGACATCAGGCCAGAGCCCCACTGTGCTAAGTCACGCAGCGCTGCTCTCTCTCTCTCACACATAAACTTTTTTCACATTTCCAAAAAACAGTCATTTCCACCCCCGGCAGCACCATCGACCCGCGCTGGAGAAATAAATAATGGCGGGTCTGGTTTCAGAAGGCTCGCCAAGTTTTCAAACACCGAGGAGCTATCTGATGCCCTAATGCGGTTGCTAGGATACCAAACAAGATCATTTACCCATGAGCCCAGTGTACGTTAAAGCAGCCTACGTGCTGTGTTATAACCAGTTGAACGCTACCGTCTTAAGTCAGCCTCCCACACCGCAGTTGAATCCAATAAAAACGTTCTGAAAATAGGTTATTCTTTTTCTGTAGCAAGTGTTAATAACAGATGGCAGAAAACTTCCAAATTAAGAGTCTTCTTAGAGTAATTTTCTTGCAATGAAGTTATTTTCTTTGATGCTTGAATTAGACGGTGAGGTCCCGGAATTGATCCAGTTGAATTAATCTATCCCTTACAAGGAAAGACATTTATACCAAACTGCACCTGTAATATATCACTCCTTGTCAACAGACTCATCAAAATTGAGAATAAGTAAAGGTCTTTTTTTAGAGACTGAATTCATAAATAATTTTTTTGCGCCGGAATTCATTTTTGGGTCTGTATGAAACCAATATATCTCTGCTTAAATATATGTATGTGCACGTGTATGTGCTGGTTACAGGCGTGTGCAGTACATGTATGGGCGTGTGCGTGTGCGGTTACATGTGCAGTGTTTATGTGCTGGTTACAGGCGTGTGCGGTAAATGTATGTGCTGGTTACAGGCGTGTGCGGTACATGTATGTGCTGGTTACAGGCGTGTGCGGTACATGTAAGTGCTGGTTACAGGCGTGTGCGGTACATGTATGTGCTGGTTACAGGCGTGTGCGGTACATGTATGTGCTGGTTACAGGCATGTGTGCGAGTACATGTATGTGCTGGTTACAGGCGTGTGCGGTACATGTATGTGCTGGTTACAGGCGTGTGCGGGTACATGTATGTGCTGGTTACAGGCGTGTGCGGTACATGTATGTGCTGGTTACAGGCGTGTGCGGTACATGTATGTGCTGGTTACAGGCATGTGTGCGGTACATGTATGTGCTGGTTACAGGCGTGTGCGGTACATGTATGTGCTGGTTACAGGCGTGTGCGGTACATGTATGTGCTGGTTACAGGCGTGTGCGGTACATGTATGTGCTGGTTACAGGCGTGTGCGGTACATGTATGTGCTGGTTACAGGCGTGTGCGGTACATGTATGTGCTGGTTACAGGCGTGTGCGGTACATGTATGTGCTGGTTACAGGCGTGTGCGGTACATGTATGTGCTGGTTACAGGCGTGTGCGGTACATGTATGTGCTGGTTACAGGCAGGTGTGTGCGGTACATGTATGTGCTGGTTACAGGTGTGTGCGGTACATGTATGTGCTGGTTACAGGCGTGTGCGGTACATGTATGTGCTAGTTACAGGCGTGTGCGGTACATGTATGTGCTGGTTACAGGCGTGTGCGGTACATGTATGTGCTGGTTACAGGCGTGTGCGGTACATGTATGTGCTGGTTACAGGCGTGTGCGGTACATGTATGTGCTGGTTACAGGCGTGTGCGGTACATGTATGTGCTGGTTACAGGCGTGTGTGGTACATGTAATTGCTGGTTACAGGCGTGTGCTTGCTGGCGTTCACATGGCACCTCGAGCGCTGGAGCAGAAATGCACTGACGTGATTCGCCCGATAAACCAAACTCTGAGAGCGAGAGAAATGCGACCACTAATGCGCTCATTACAGGGGGAGAAGGCAGGAGATGTAGGCCAGCAGACAGGCCCCAAGGCTTTAGCCTGCCGAACGACTCCAGGGTTTCCTCTCAATTAGCAAACTGTTCCTGTGGGAAAAACTGAGTGATTCTTCTCAGCAATACATGAAATATGGGGGCCACGTAGTGGAAAACTACCGACGGTTACTCTGTTTTGTGTGCGTGTGCGTGTGTGTGTGTGTGTGTGTGTGTGCGTTTATACGTGCGTGTGCATGTGTGTGGCTATAGGAAATGTGTAGTTTTATTAACTTCTGGAACGTTCTTTATCCGCGCAGCAAACTTGCCCTGCCTCAGCTCACACGTGTTGCTATCGACATGCAGAGAGGCGTGTAACCTTGAAGTGTCATTCTGCTGAAAGTTCCTGCAGTTCGGGTTGAACCAGTGGACCTGAATCCTAAATCATCCAAACATAACTCTGAGATCAGTAACAACATCTGTGTGTTTCTATGCTTTATACAGCCACAGATTGCCAGTCTTATTCTCCACAAATGTTGAAGAGAAATACTCCATCTCATAGTTTTTTATTATTATTATTAGTAGTAGTAGTAGTAGTAGTAGTAGTAGTAGTGATAATAATGTGCTACTAATAATAATAACAATAGTAATACATTTTATAATTATAATTATTATTATAATTATTATTGTATAATTACATATTTATTTAAGTCCGTGTAAAACTTCACCGTCACGTCACAGGAAGACGCGGTCTGAAAACCCTCTGAAACACCTGCCGGTTTTTTAAAAGCGTATTTTGTAACCGATCCCGTCTTAACACCCCGTTGAACTGAAGCAGTCTTCCTTTTCTAGTCACGCTCCTTCTAATGTTGAGGGATTTCCACATCCATGACGCACCCTGGAAGCCCTGCAATGACTTGCAGCTCCTCACGTACACACCTCCCAGTCATCACGAAACCTTAACCGTCGGCGTCGTCCGTTCAGCGCATCTTTTCTTTAAAAATGCTCAATACAAATATAGCAATCTGCACACAGCTTTGAATTGTTATACGGCATCGTAGAAGGTTGGAAGCGAAATAACACGTTTTAGGCATTTCGCTTCATGTGATGACAATGTCAAGCGAGCCGCTTCCGACTTCCTGCTTCAGGAAATAAAAGTTTTAGGTTACATCATGAATGGAGGCACACCGTTTCATTCTGTGAATTCTTGACTATACGAGCAGTACAACTCGTCAAGCAAATTGGTCAAGCCCAAGCGCATCTCGCCACGGGCACCTCCCTCGCGAACATTATCGATCCGTGGAAATGCCATGCGTTACTCGGAGGCTGGGCTCTGGCTACCTACGTGATCGCACGAGAAACGCACCGCAATGCAGGCGACGTTCATCTGGTACAAATTCGCTACATCCGTCTGCTACGATCATGGTAGACCGACTGGATTATTTTTATGCAAAAATGTCGTGTTTATGTGTGTGTAAACGTCAGTCTGATCATTCGTTCACTGGGTGGGATATTATTAAACATTATAGACGATATATAGGCTATATATATATATATATATATATTTTTTTTTTTTTTACTTTATTTTTATATCTATAAAAATATTTCTGTAGTAAGTATGGGACATTATAACGGTTATTTCAAATTTTACGTGGAAACATTAGCTACTGTAAGTGCTTTATAACCTGTGGATATGCTTATATAGATCGCTAGAACGTTCAGGCTATCCTGTAGACTACAACACACTGTTGACCGCATATCAATTTTTTTGACTTGACACGTTACCGAGTGATCTTGGCTACGTCGGTGACAATCTTTCCTCTTGACCCATGCATTTATAGTCTGCAATTTAACGAAAACCAGTCCTACTAATGTCTGTTACTGTACCTTGAGCATCCCCTCCGCTCGTCAGAACGCCGATGGCTTTCCCCGCGCCGCTCAGATTCTCAAATAATTTCTTAAGTTCAGGCATTTTTGCGATATATAATTTAAAATAAAATAAATAGATGAATATTGAAATCTGTTAAATTAACTGTATACACAATTACAGGAAAAAGTGCCGCTGTCGGCAAGGGTGAACTTCAATCGCAGCTGCGACCGCCCCCTTTTAATTCTCCGCTTTCTGTTCTCCGCCTTGCACCGAGGCATAAAGCAGAAGTATCCGATAGGTACAGCTAGCTAAGCCCCGTAATAATGTATTGACGGTTTCGTTGGCCAATAGCTTCTCGGATCACGTATGCTCGTCGCTACCTTGACCAATTAAAGTCAGCAAGGCGTGTGCGTATAGGAGGGGAAACCGGGAAGCGAAGCGCCATTCTTCATCGCTATGAATAATCAACTTAATGACGTAAAAATTCCATGGCACAGTCGTGCTGTACGTTGAAGTCTTGAACCCCTAACACCCCCCGCCCGCAAAGAAAAACGTGCCTCAAGAACTATACAAGCACAAATACCCATTTTGTGATTCCAGTGAATTACAGGTTTCTTTTTTTTCTTTCTTTTTTTAAAATCAAAACCGTGATTATCTGTCTATCTCTCCTGAACGTGCAGGGTGGTTAAAATGTAGAAGTGGTTTTAGGATATGAATAGTTGCCTTCACGTGGGCTACGACGTGCTAATCTGTACGTACAGTTGGCTTGGCATGGTTTGAGAGAGAGAGAGAGAGAGAGACATTGATTTGTAGTTCACTTTCATAGGCGTAGATTTCGGGGGGGACGCAGGGGATACGTCCCCCTCAATATTTAGAACACATGCATTTGTCCACCCCCCCCCCCCCCCAAACTGGTGCAGAAAAATTCACCAGAATGCAGGAAATGAAGTATCTGATGCTCAAAATTTCCTGGGGGAGGTGACCCCCTCCCCCCCCCCCAATGTTCAAACAAAACCTGTGCCACTGCTCATTTTAGGTAGTCATATCCATATGTCTCTTTCTAAAATATTGCATGGTTTTTTCAATATAGTTTACATTTTCTAGACATTTTCAAATAAAATGATGTTGGAGGAAACTTTGAACTTTACTTTTTTTTCCATTTATTATCTACATCATTGTGGCTTTGAGTTCCAGGTAAATCTGTGTAATTCAATCCGCCGGCCTGTTTGGAAGAAAGCTAGTGTTTGCACATCTGTGTTCGGACCTGTGAAGTCCTGCGTTCCTGTGTGCAAAAATGTTTATGAAAGGAGAGTTTTCAGAGCATCAGTTAGTGGCAGTGTGTGTGTGTGTGTGTGTGTGTGTTTATTTGGTGTGTAGTTGTGTGTGTGCATGTGTATTTGTTTCTGAGTGTGTCTATATACCACATGGATTCAGGTGTGTTTTGTTTTTGTGTGTACGTTTGTGTTTGTACATGCGTGCGATGAAGGTATGTGTTTGTGTGTGTGTGCATGAGCAGGGATGAAAGTGCGTGTTAGTACATTGTGTGAGTGTGTGTGTGTGTGTGTGTGTGTGTGAGAGAGAGAGAGTGCGTACGTGTATGTGTGTGCGTATGTGTGTGTGTACAGCCTTTGATTCACATCACGGGACAGAGCTGGGGCTGGCATGGGCGAGGGTGACACGTACGGCACAGAAGAGCCTCCATTATCAGGCTGCCATAACCACCGCCTCGCTCTTAAAGTTTAACCTCGTCTGGAAAAGCAGAACCACACCCCTGGTCTCTGGATCACAGCCACAAAAAGGCCAGACACAGCAGATGGTGTGCGTGCAGTGAGTACACCTTGGACTTACGCCTCACAGAACTACAAATCCCAGACATCCCAGGTCAGCTTCAATCAAATTAGCAACAGATTAAACTTGAAATGTATACCCCTCAACCACGATAGTGCGTTAGAGCAGGGACTGCTGCTGCTTATTTCAGTGATAAGGAGTATCCCTCCTGCTGTTGTGATCCAGAGGTTTAAAGCTGAGGTATAAACTCCTCTTAAGTTGTTTGCAACTGACACCGGAATGTTCAGACCGCCTCGACCAACTGTCGCTACTCTCAAAAATGGACCAATCGGCCCTAACGAAGCACGCCTCATTCAACAGCTAGCTATCTTGTTGAGCTGCTAATTAGAAGAGCCGGTTGTGCCAAATCAAGGTTGAAATGAAACCCTACAAATAGAATATTACAGTAGATCTCTAGAAACAGGGTTGGTTACCACTGGCTTAGGGTGACATCTATTGTCAAATTAGCAGTACTGCCAACCCACAGACAAGGGCCACCCCAATTCATGAGAAGAGAACAGGATTTCACACGTGCACTGTGCATTTTTTCCATCTTTTCAAACGGTGCTGATTGTGTAACCGACACAAAGAGTTAGTGAGAGACACAGGCCAAGAGGACAGGCAGGACCAGAGTAAAATGGAGTTATTTATAAACCTGGCATTAGTCCTGGCTGACGGTGCGGTAATCTCCTCGCCTGAGGCCGAGAGCGTCTTCTCGCTCAGCAGCATGAGATAACGAGGATGTTCTCACGTATATGGCGACCATGTTTTAGAAGGGGGGTTGGGTTTGGGGGGCGGTGGGGGGGGGGGGGGGGGGGGGGGGGGGGGGGGGGGGGTTGTCGGAGAGAGAGGGGCCCAGATGGGACCCCTCAATGTTTAGGCTGCCCTGCATGAGTGTTCAGCTGAGCTGAAGTGATCGCATTTGAAACAGGCGCTGTATTACAGCAATTCAGTCCATGCTTGCGAAGATCCGCCCACATTTTACAGCTGAATGCTTATACATATAATGTGTGCATGTGCATTTGTGTGTGTGTGTGTCTGTGTTTGTGTGTATGTGTGTCTGTGTTTGTGTGAATGTGTGAGTACATTACATTACATTACAGGCATTTGGCAGACGCTCTTATCCAGAGCGACGTACATCAAAGTGTATAAGTACATGGGTATGATGCAAGTGTGCGTGTGTACTTGTGCATTTGTATGTGTGTGTACATGCATGTGATGCAGGTGTGTGTGTGTGCCTGTGTGTACATGTGTGTGATGCAGGTGTGCTTGCCTGTGTGTCTCTTTGCTTGTGTGTGTGCGTGGAGGGATGCAAGTGACAAATATGACGCATAACAGCAAGAACAGCCAATGTTTTCTGATTGCTGACAAAATATATAATAAATATTTGAACATAAATAACCAGCTTGTGGAGCTTGTGGAGTGCTCAGGGATCACTAGAAAATGTATGCAGACCAGATAAATGGCTCCCTCTTGTGGTTAACTGCTTGAATTGACCTGTAATAGATGTTTGACACAGCTGAATATTTTTGGCTGGACCGCAACAGCGGGGCCGGCCTTACAAACGCGAATGTCTGTGACTGAGTGATGATGTTACACCATTGGTCAGCCAAGTTATGAAGTTACACCATTGGTCAGCCGGTCCAGCCACGTACTAGCTTTTGATCTGGTCTTGTTAGCTTTTGTGTTATTATATGTGCTTTGCAAGCGGACATTAATATGTTGTTTCTCTAAGGTCAGATTAGTTTCCAAACAGTAGATCTCTGATTGTTTCTAAAGCCTAAAAACGATGCTGAGTAAAAGAAAACCACAAAAACCTGCAGACACAGCGCCCCCTCCAGGACTGGAGTTAAACCCTCAGACACTGCGGCCCTCCTGGACTGGAGTTAAGCCTGCAGACACTGCGGCCCTCCTGGACTGGAGTTAAGCCTGCAGACGCTGCGGCCCTCCAGGACTGGAGTTAAACCTGTAGACACTGCGGCCCTCCAGGACTGGAGTTAAGCCTGCAGACACCGAGGCCCTCCAGGACTGGAGTTTGAGTTCCCTTTCAAAGGGCAGTGCTTTGTTTACATTATTATGTATTTGGTCGTTAGAGCCCTTAGCCCAAGTCATTTGTATGCTGTAGTTGTAGCAAATATAATTTTTTACTATTACTCTTGTCCTGAGGTGTTTTATTTTTCATTACAGTGTGTCTGTCTGTCTGTCTGGCCTCTCAGATCCATGCCTGTTTGTCTGCCTGTCTGTCTATCTGTCTGTCTGTCTGCCTCTCAGGTCCATGTCTGTCTGCCTGTCTGTCTATCTGTCTGACTGTCTGCCCTCTCAGATCCATGCCTGTCTGTCTGTCTGTCTGTCTGCCTGCCCACTCAGCTCCATGCCTGTCTGTCTATCTGTCTGTCCTCTCAGTTCTATGCCTGTCTGTCTGTCTGTCCTCTCAGTTCTATGCCTGTCTGTCTGTCTGTCTGTCCTCTCAGCTCCATGCCTGTCTGTCTGTCTCTCTGTCTGTCTGTCCTCTCAGCTCCATGCCTGTCTGCCTGTCTGTCTGTCTGACTGTCTGTCCTCTCAGATCTATGCCTGTCTGCCTGTCTGCTCTATGCCTGTCTGTCTGTCTGTCTGTCCTCTCAGCTCCCTTGCCTGTCTGTCTGTCTCTCTGTCTGTCTGTCCTCTCAGATCAATGCCTGCCTGTCTGCCTTGTCTGTCTGTCTGTCTGTCTGACTGTCTGCCCTCTCAGATCAATGCCTGCCTGTCTGCCTGTCTGTCTGTCTGTCTGTCTGTCTGACTGTCTGCCCTCTCAGATCCATGTCTGTCTGACTGTCTGCCCTCTCAGATCCATGCCTGTCTGTCTGCTTGTCTCTCTGCTCTCTCAGATCCATGTCTGTCTGTCTGTCTGTGCTCTCAGATCCATGCCTGTCTGCCTGTCTGTCTGTCTGCCCTCTCAGATCCACAGTGAGGTGTGGTCCTGTGGTTACTGATCCGCTCCTTCAGGACTCCTTCCCCTGCATTTGCATGTTCTCACCTTGTCCCGGAGACGATCACCTTGAAAAGCAATCTCGCACCGAGACAGACAGAGACAGAGGCGAGGGCGCGGGGGGGTGGGGTTGGGGGGGGGGGGGGGGAGCTGGGCTAATGGTGTGATTAAAGGACCGGGTGCCGCCCGTCAGGGACACCCCCCACCCCCCCCTCCCGTGTGACCTCACAGCAGCAGCTTCACCTCATCTGAACCCCCCCCCCCCACCCCTCCCCTCCCCTGACACATCTGGGGAGACGCTTACCGTCTGTGTGTCTGAAAAGGAGAACAGCGTAACCGCCTCATCCACCGAGCGTGATTCATCGATTACTCTCTCTTTTTAGGTGTCCGTTGTTTTGTTCTGACCTGGAAACCGTTCGGCACTGAATGAGGAGACCGCCCATCCCTCACAAACCATCAGGTGATCTGTGCGTCAGGTGACCTGTGTGTCAGGTGATCTGTGCGTCAGGTGATCTGTGTGTCAGGTGATCTGTGCATCAGGTGACCTGTGTATCAGGTGACCTGTGTGTCAGGTGATCTGTGCATCAGGTGACCTGTGTGTCAGGTAACCTGTGCGTCAGGTGATCTGTGCGTCAGGTGATCTGTGCGTCAGGTGACCAGCGAGTAATTTCAACAAAAAATGCAGTGATTTGTATTTCTGTTTGCACTGATAAAAACCTCTGCCAAGAAGTGCTGTATGTTGGAACTGTGTTTCATAGTAGCTTACATGCCTGTAAACAACCGGCTCATTTATGTGTGTGTTGCGTGTGCGTGTGTGTGCGTGCGTGCGTGTGTGTGTGTGCGTGTGTGTGTGTCCGTGCATGTGTGCGTGTGTGCGTGTGTGTGTGTGCGTGTGTGTGTGCGCGTGCGTGTGCGTGCATGTGTGCGTGTGCGTGTGCATGTGTGTGTATACAGGATATATATAGTTCTGTTTTGTAAAATGGCAGTCAGTTTTTTTCTTCTATTCATACGTGTTATTTTTTCCTTATGTCTTCATGTGTTTAATGTGTGTACACTGTTAAGCGGAGCAGGACGTGCTCGCGGGAGTTCAGGTGAGTCTGGTGCACCTGAGCCACACACAGCCCAGTTACTCCGGCGTCTGGCGGAGCCAAATGGGGGGGAAAGGGAGGTCAGATAGGCCAGCAGTTCTCAAGTCAGGCCCTGGAGGTCGGGCCAGTATGGTGCACCACAAACGCGATTTATTCAGTGAATTACAGTGCTGAGCCTCTTATTTCAGGGGTTCCCCAAACCCCCAATGGGGTGGCAGCGTAGCATAGCGGTTGGGGGACTGGGTTTGGAACTCCGCCATCAGCCGTTTTTGGATTCCCAGGTAGGGCGCTGCCGTTGTGCCCCCCGTGCAACGGTGAACGGCTCAACCCGAAGTGCTTCAGTGGAGGTCCAGCTGGATTTTATGTGCAAGAATGCAAACTGTAAGTCAATCTGGATAAAAGCTTCAGCTAAAATATAAACACTGACCATGTGAAGCCACAGAATCGACTGGACTTCTGATGCTGCTATCTTATCTGAGTAGTTAAAGCAGTTCATTGCACAGTTAATTCACCTCACCAGGTTTCTTGGATCGGAATCGGCTTTCTGGATTTAATATGTAGAAAAGCACATGTGTTAAAGACTAATGATCCTTACAATCCTGACCAGAGTTTACTGCTTCAGCTGGAGTGGGGGAGCTCTGCTCTGGCTCTCTATCTCTTAGACTACAGGGTGAGGAAGAGGAGGAAGGGAGAGCCAAGCAGGCCCAGGCCACTGGAGTCCCATAATGATGACATCACAGACCAGCGATGCAGTGAGCAGGCTGCAGAAGCAGTTGCAGTTACCACCATGCCCCACCAGAGGGCAGCATACTGCAGCACTGTCAGAGAATGGCCTGTTTGACTGCATTGGCAGGGGAGCACTGAGGTATTCTTCGAGCTCCAAACAGCTGATCCTGGACCAGTTTGCTGCTTCATGGAAGTCCTCCCCTGCTGTGTGCAGTAAGAATGTTTACTCAGGAATGTTCTAGTAATATTGGTGCTGAGACAACTTCTAAATTTCAGTTTTTCTTTTTTTAACATACATTTCAACTCACAGAATGAACATAATACTTTTTATGTACACTTGTGTCTCGAGAGTAAATCCATTTCAAAGAAGTAAAACTAACAGAAAATAAATTTTAGTGAATAAAATAAACGTTTTTATTCACTTATTCTAGTGTCACAAGAAAAAACACTTTTGTTGAAAATGACTATTCATGCAAAGTTGTACTGACCCAAATGCACCCAAACACTGGTGTCTGTCACAAATATACATGTTTAATGTGCGATTGACCTGTCAGTTAAGTTTTTCCTTCATACAGAGCCATTTCAAACGAGTCATGAATGAACAGACCTCATCTTCTCAAAGTTTTTGGTGACTAAGGCTGTGATGTAGGTCTGCGAAACAATCTTGTTTGTGGTTTGGATTTCGTTTGAGTATTACTTTCATTGTTATCATTATTATAATTTCTCTCTCTCTCTCTCTCTCTCTAACGTAACACGAGTACGCGTGTGGAAATGTTGTCTTTCAGGAAACTCCACCCCCCCCCCCAACCCCCCCCCCACAACAAAGATTTGCGTGCCAGTCTCCCTTCCCCTCATTATTGTTGTAATGTTGTGGGTTGTAACATTTAGACCACATTTTCTGCTAATGGAGTACTTGGATTGTTGAATTCATGTGTCCACCAACACCATTCAGGACCCATAATGCTTTTTTTTGCATTTGCAGCATAAGAAGGAGACATATGCAGCATCTAGGGCAGCTGCTGACCCAAGGACCCAGTATCCCCCCCCCCCCCCCCCCCCCCCAAGTAAGAAGTTGCAGATCCCAAATTTAGACCAGGTCAAAACCTAGTATATGGCTGGACCGGCCGACCAATCGTGTAACTTCATCACTCATTCACTCAATGTCACAGACATTCGCGTTTATAGGGCTGGCCAAAAAGGGCCTCCACTCCTCTCTCTCTCTCTCTCTCTCTCTCACTCTCTCAGGCCTGCGCTGTCGCACGTGTCTGTGATCTGGATGGGAGAGATAGCTCACCCTACTGGAATTTTCCACCTTAGCTACTGGTGTTAATTCAGCGGCAACGGAGTAACAATGGAGTGAGAATTAGATGAAAAGAGACATGAGAGGGGGATAAAAACAGATGAGAGAGAGAGAGAGAATGAGTAATATTAGTTTTTGCTGTTCTCATTTCAAGTCAGTTCGAGCTTTCCAACTTTTTTCAAAAAGTCAAAAGTTCATCATGATGACTTGGCATTCTAAAATAATGGCAATTTAGTGTTATAGGTAAGATACAGTCTGTAATAGAGTGTGACAAGGCAGTTTTGTGAGTATGGTGTGTGAGTCCTGGTGTGTGTGTGTGTGTGTGTGTGTGTGTGTGTGTGTGCAAAAAACTCATTCATGATTTGACTTAACCCCCTGCTGAGTGATGTCTCTTGATAAAGAAAGTAAAGTTCAAATGCAGGCTAGAGAGAGAGAGGGGGGAGAGAGAAGGAGAGAAAGCAAGGGAGAGCGATAGAGTGAGGTGGATAGAGAGAAGGAGAGGAGGAGGAGAGAGAAAGGGATAGAATGAGTGAGAGAGAGATGGAGAGAGAGGAGGAATAGGGGGTGAAAGAAGAAGAGAGAATCAGATGAAGGTAGAGAGAAAGAGGGAAGGATAGAGAGAGAGGGAATTGCTCGTTAGGGAATGACGGCGTTCCGTGGGGGTTCTGTGGGGGTTCTGTGGGGGTTCTGTGGGCGTTCTGTGGGGGTTCTATGGGGGTTCTGTGGGCGTTCCGTGGGCGTTCCGTGGGGGTTCTGTGGGGGTTCTGTGGGCGTTCCGTGGGGGTTCTGTGGGGGTTCTGTGGGCGTTCTGTGGGCGTTCTGTGGGGGTTCTGTGGGCGTTCCGTGGGGGTTCTGTGGGGGTTCCGTGGGCGTTCTGTGGGTGTTCTGTGGGCGTTCCGTGGGCGTTCCGTGGGGGTTCTGTGGGGGTTCTGTGGGTGTTCTGTGGGTGTTCTGTGGGCGTTCTGTGGGGGCTCTGTGGGCGTTCCGTGGGGGTTCTGTGGGGGTTCCGTGGGGGTTCTGTGGGCGGTCCGTGGGGGTTCCGTGGGGGTTCTGTGGGGGTTTCGTGGGGGTTCCGTGGGGGTTCTGTGGGCGTTCCGTGGGAGTTCCGTGGGGGTTCTGTGGGGGTTCTGTGGGTGTTCTGTGGGGGTTCTGTGGGCGTTCTGTGGGGGCTCTGTGGGCGTTCCGTGGGGGTTCTGTGGGGGTTCCGTGGGGGTTCCGTGGGGGTTCTGTGGGCGGTCCGTGGGCGTTCCGTGGGGGTTCTGTGGGGGTTCTGTGGGGGTTCTGTGGGGATTCCGTGGGGGTTCCGTGGGCTCTGACTGGGCTGTGTGAGGACGTGGTGTGTGCCTGGTGCGGGATGGTGGTGTGGTGAGGGCGTGGCACCGTGCGCGTGGGAGAAACGGTACGTCTGTATGCTGCCCCCCCCCCCTACACACACACACTCATACACACACGGCTGTGTAGCACAAAATGCTGGGCCCTATACATAAGCAATCTCTGTGGGCCCCCTTCCTCTCTTGATCCATGTCTCTCACGCATCATTCCAGGCTTTTCGAGGGCCCTTCCCCCTATTCGGGCCCTGGGTAGTCAGTCCCACTTTTCCCCCCACTACGACGCCCCTGTACACACACACACACACACACACACACACTTTCAGACTAGGCTACCTAGCATGCACATTGTGCAACCTTTAGCAGAAATATCCATGATCAGTCCGCTGTACTTTGAACTCACTCCTCAGCCGCGCTGTCCTCTGTCTTATCGCGGCTCCTTCAGGTTTTGAGTTACACTGTAAGAGTGAAAACTCGCAGGAAGAGTGTCGCAGCCTCAGAGGTGAGGAGAGGAAGCAGTCCTCTCGTCGGGGGGTGGGGGGGGGGGTAATTACAGGGCTCGCTCTGTTATTTTGGAAACTGGAGGAACATCATCATCATCAAACCCCTTATTCTCATAACGTCAGCGCGAAGAGAATCTCACGCGCTCTTAAAATAATGACACGATCTTCAAGGTGTTTCCATTCTCCATGCGCAACGACATTAGAGAGTGAGAAGTTAGGGTTCACCCCCCCCCCCCTCTTTCTCTCCCTTCGTCTCGCTCTCTCTCTTCCTCTCTCTCCCCCCCCCCGCCCCTTGATTCTAAAGCTTATGTCACTGTTGTGTCATTCACAGGTACTAATTAAAAAGTTTAATGAAAGCACAAGCCACATAGCCACCGTCAGGCCAGATAACAAGCATCACGGAAACTGACTGTTTGTGTCTGCATGCGCTCTGTAGACGGCAGTTGTTGGAACATACATGTTGTGCCTTACGTTTTTCCTACATTCCTGGACTAAGTGAAAGATTGTGTCCATGGTGGCAATACTTGCATGTTACTGTTGCAACAAACTGATATCGGTTGCGGTTTTTGTTGTGCTGTAGTGCTTGACTGCTGAGCTTGTGGAGTCATTGGTTGGAGAAAGGCTTTTGCAGTTGTGTTCTCCTGGGTCTGGTCCAGTTTACAGAGTTATTGGTGGACGTTGGAGAAAGGCTCTTGTAGGTGTGTTTTCCTGGGTGACCTCATGTGCACTTGCATTCGTAGTTCTCACAAATACAACCAAACCATTGATAAATTGGGTGCTGATTGATGGGAATCCACAAAAACCCAGATAGCAAGCAACTCCAGAATGCATCTGCGCCAACTGGGCTGACTTCTGGGCCAGAATCAGCCCAGATCCGACCTGGAGGTGCCTGCTATCTGGGAAAACCTGCCATCGCTGGAGTTCGGCATCCCTGTATAACCCATCCTACTGGACAATGAGAAACAACAGGGCCATGTCTTTTCACCATAAGACCTTCTCTATTCTAATGAATCAGTACTAATCCCTTCACTATAACACCTTCTCTTTTCTAGTGAATCAGTACTAATCCCTTCACTATAAAACCTTCTCTTTTGTAATGAATCAGTACTAATCCCTTCACTATAACACCTTCTCTTTTGTAATGAATCAGTACTAATCCCTTCACTATAACACCTTCTCTTTTCTAATGAATCAGTACTAATCCCTTCACTATAACACCTTCTCTTTTCTAATGAATCAGTACTAATCCCTTCACTATAACACCTTCTCTTTTGTAATGAATCAGTACTAATCCCTTCACCATAACACCTTCTCTTTGTAATGAATCAGTACTAATCCTTCACCATAACACCTTCTCTTTTGTAATGAATCAGTACTAATCCCTTAACTATAACACCTTCTCTTTGTAATGAATCAGTACTAATCCCTTAACTATAACACCTTCTCTTTGTAATGAATCAGTACTAATCCCTTCACCATAACACCTTCTCTTTGTAATGAATCAGTACTAATCCCTTCACCATAACACCTTCTCTTTGTAATGAATCAGTACTAATCCCTTCACCATAACACCTTCTCTTTTGTAATGAATCAGTACTAATCCCTTCACCATAACACCTTCTCTTTGTAATGAATCAGTACTAATCCCTTCACCATAACACCTTCTCTTTTGTAATGAATAGGTACTAATCCCTTCACTATAACACCTTCTCTTTTCTAATGAATCAGTACTAATCCCTTCACCATAACACCTTCTCTTTTGTAATGAATCAGTACTAATCCCTTCACTATAAAACCTTCTCTTTTGTAATGAATCAGTACTAATCCCTTCACCATAAGACCTTCTCTTTTCTAGTGAATCAGTACTAATCCCTTCACCATAACTACCTTCTCTTTTCTAATGAATCAGTACTAATCCCTTCACTATAACACCTTCTCTTTTCTAATGAATCAGTACTAATCCCTTCACCATAACACCTTCTCTTTTGTAATGAATCAGTACTAATCCCTTCACCATAACACCTTCTCTTTTCTAATGAATCAGGCTCGACCACAGGGGGAATTGCACAATGTACCAGTTCATTAAAGCTTTTTTAAAAAGCCAGATTGAATTTATTTTAAATGTGATATCTTTACTTGTAGCACTCCGCTTTGCAGTGCATTATGGGGAGAAAATGAACCTTTTGCAAGTTATACAGAAGTGCAAATTGCTGTTTATAGAGCATCAACCTGCACGTACATGAACTGTTATTTTTGTAACGTTCATAATACGCTCCTGTGTGATGTAATTCAGTCAATCACAGTGGCATTACCCACAATCCATCTCTTCTGCTTCAGCCTGC
>CM045890.1:3381776-3414276 GCA_025169545.1 Anguilla japonica | reverse complement strand
GTTTGAGGATTCCGTTTGAACCCCCAAAATTTAAGCACCTGTTGGTCTCCCCTGAGCGTGGCACTAATCCCGATGCTGCTTCCAGTAAAATATCCTGCTGTATAAATGGATTATGGGTTATAACATAAGCTCATATTAGTCCCTTTCAAGATAAGGCTCTTTGCTGAGGAAGTAAGGGAGTAACGTGGGTTTTTTTTTTTTAAGCGATCGTCGCACTCATGCTAACGGGCTGCAGGTTCAGCGGTTTTTCGACAACGTGAAGGGTCAGCTTGGGACAGGGGGACAGAGATCATAACAGGAGAGGAGGAACTTGGCAGAACTAAAAAAAAAAAAAAAAAAAGTAATTATTTAGATCTCAAGGTCACTTTCTGTCTCTCCGTCAGGTAATGGGATTCCAGCGCTCGCGCGACACGCTCTCGGACGGCGGCGGCGGTTGGTGGCGGGAAAAAAAGAAAAAAAAAAGGGAAAAGGGGGAAAAAACGAGGCTCTTCGAATGTCATCACGCGCTCACCGGGATTCCGACGGCGGTGGCGTCTCACAGGGACGGACGGGAAGTTTGGGCAAGTGACACTGGCCTCCATTTTGGCTAAATCTGCACCTTCATTTATGTTCCTTCTTATATGTTCTCCAATATATTTTCACCTAATATATATCCCACTATAGTGGCCTGTTAATCACACCGCACAAGGGAAAGTCAAATAAATATGAAATCTCTTAGAAGGAAATGTCCAATTAAAAAACAGAACTTTAACACTACACACCTGGACAGCAAGAACAGTTGACTCCCATTCAAAAAGAGACACTCTGGAGCCAGTGAGTAGGCAGTCCCATGATGCTTTGCTCCAACTGGAACCAAATTATACTCCTAGTTTACTAGTAGAGGATTAAATGTTATGTTTTAGGTTTATCTATGGACTCTTATGATCAGATAAGACACTGATGGCTTGGCTGACTAACCCCATCTGAATTAATCGCATCTTTTTTCATTGTCTGATGGGAAATAGCTTGTACTGTACGTATTTTATTTAGAAGAAGTTGTGGTACACTGTGAAAGGTGTTTGTATATTAAACCCACAGGATTGTCTTAAACCCCAAACAGTCATAGACAACAGGCCAATTACAGACTGATTTCAAATATCTGGTTACAGAAGATAAAGGAAGAAGAGTCTTGGTTGTTATTTTAGTAATAGCAAATTTAATATGCAGTCATTTGTAATTCTGTGTTAGTTACTTTGTTTGCTAAATATAATTGTAACTACTACCTTGTGTCATATAAACAATGACACACACACAAACACACACATGCACACACACACATACGCACTGTTGCAAACCTCTCAAAGTTTCACAAACACATGCCAGAAAAATACTTTTGAACCTACACACAAAAGCATACTTTCACACACACACACACACACACACTCTGTGAGATAGAGAGAGAGAGAGAGAGAGAGAGAGAGAACAAACTGTAACATACACAGACACATATCCCCTGAATTTCCTCTTTACCACTTATCGAAAGTAGATACCAAAGTATCTTCATTTTAATAGTCCCAGGAGATACTTTCTGTCTTTTTAAATGCACCACACGCAAACCATTAGTACAGTTGATTAACTTCCCGACAATCGATAAACATCAAGTAGTTCACCATAAATAAATAGCATGACTGTATGAATAACTACACTGCTAAAACAAGCATAGTGTTAGTCTGTCAATGAGATACTGTCAAAATGATGATGGCTTCATAAGGTTTAAACAAACATTGAAGTTTGAAACACCTAGGTTAAATCACAGGCTTGAATTAACCCTGAACCAATTTCCACTCAGTGAAGACCCAAGATACAAAAAAAAGTTTATTTATTTATTTTTATTTGGTTATATGTAACATCAGTGTGAACATTACTAAAGTCCTAGTTCCCTGTGTTAATTTTGCACATAGAAAAAGAGAGCAACCTTCCATCTGTGGCCATTGAACAGTAAAACCATTCAGGTGCTCTGGAAGAAAGTTTATCATCTTACTATGTAAAGCTTTTAAACTTCCGTTATATGTTTATGTACAGGGCATTAGCCTAATAACAGATTTCATCACAGAACCCGAGGTATTGCACAATTGGCAATAATGATGATTGCAAACATGCATCTCACGATATGAAAGTGAGTTTCCTTATTTGCAATTACTACATGTAGTTTTACAATCAAGCATTTCAAAAGTACAAGCTATGTATATGAGCCCAAACCGCAAGATACGTGCACAAGGCAAAAATATGTTTCACGGGTCATAAAACAAGTGCTGTTTCATAATGATAATTTTCATGATCCCGACGCGTGCCAGTGATTTTTAGTAGGCTATAGACGCATGTGAAAAATAAAAACGTCTCGCGCGGTTACGGAAACTTCTCCCACACTTCGGAAGAAACCATTCTAGAATCTTTTACACATGTGAGGAGGGCTCGGCGTAGGGAGGAAAGCCCATTCCTGCCGAGTTCCTCTCTCTCTCCCTCTCTCTCTCTCTCTCTCTCTGGCTCCTGTACGAGGCGAGCTGAACAGCAGCCCTCCACACTGCTCCTCAGCCTCTGTCGCTGAGCGCAGGCGAACTGCCGAGGCAGCGTTATAGCATCTTCTAGGTACGTGAGTCTTATTTTTTAACCTGTTTACAATTATTTTTTTGAAACGAGATTTTGCTCCCTTTTTTTCACTCCCCGTAAACCCGGAGGTCGCCGCTGGCTTCTGTGGTTCGGCTACTGTAGGGGAGTCTTATGTATTTTTTTTTTTTTTTTGCTCGACGTAGGCTATTCGGCAACGCAGGACAGGGAAGCCGGGGGTAAACACACGGGCAAACGCATCTGCAAATGCTTATCATTAACGGCGCTTAAACTTGCAGCCCTGCGGAAAACGGGGAAAGAAAATAAGGGCAGTCGTCTTGTATTTAACGGGACTTTGCGTGCAAGACTCAGCAATATTTTCTGACTGCCGCCGGTGTCAAGAAAATATGTAAATTGAGATCAGGGAAATGACTGGACAGCGTCTGTTTATGTTCGTCAAAGAATGACCGTTCACTAATTTATTTTCAAGTTCATCGTCGTGGAAGCATATAGATTTACTGATTGGTGCTATACCTGCAGCACTGCGTAGAACATGCTGTTTTTTTTTTTTTTTTTTTTTAAACGGATTGATGTCTTTAAACAGAATCTTAAGGTCCGTTTTTTTATAGCCTAGATGAAGTTCATAACCTTATCTGCAGTACATGGCGACGGGCCGTCTATCTACATGTTTCTTTTACAGTGCGTTTATATCACGTAGCCTACATTTGGTGAATGAGCTACCTTGCCTAGCCTACATGTGTGCAGCTGAGTATGTATTGATGTTATAGCTGTTTATACTGCAGTATTTTGCATAAACCAACTGGTAATTTATAATGCGAATACCAACAGTTAGGACAAATGCTGAGGTTTTATGGAAGTTTCGTGGAGGAACACGGATAAGGGAGAGCGTTTTCTGCACGAGGACGGTTAATGCGAAGAATCCACTGTGAACGTTTTCGCCTAAAACTTGAAACAAAGTTCATCTGAAAGAGTCCAGGATTGTTTAGGCCGCAAATAATTTTTTGGCGTCGAACTGGGTTTTAGTTTTGTACACGGAAGTATATTGTCCAGAATTGTTTTGGTTGTAGTGATAGGGCGTTACTCAGATGCACGGAGGTGATGACGGTTAAGGAAGGTGGCCCTCCCTTCTGTCAAACAGCGGGGGGCATCTCATTCAAGACCGTCACCCCTGAACCAAACGGAGAGGTGGGGAGGTCAACCTCGGAGAGCTGGATAGTTTCATCAACTTCACCATCGCCAATTACTCTGCAGTAAATCAATACTGTGTGTGTGTGTGTGTGTGCACATTGTGTGCTGGCGTGTGTGCAAGTGCACGTGTGTGTCTGAGACTGCAGCATCTAGGAAGACTGTACCTAAATTCCCATTAGCCTCCCCCAGCAGTGACCTTGCTGGGGGAGGGAACACTTGAGTTCAGCGAGCCTGGCCTTGCCATCCCTCCTCGGACTGCGATCGCCTCTCTGTTCTCCCTGCTCGGTTACCTTGCCTGACCGAAGCACCCCCTTTTCCACGCACGTCTGCCTCCACCGGCTACGTCCAATCGGTTCGTTGGCTTTGGCCTTCTTTCTCGTTTACGACTGAAAACGCCGGTCGAGGGGTTTT
The DNA here is from genome assembly GCA_025169545.1 of Anguilla japonica. NCBI lineage: Eukaryota > Metazoa > Chordata > Actinopteri > Anguilliformes > Anguillidae > Anguilla > Anguilla japonica. The sequence goes on along the minus strand of CM045890.1, from coordinate 3,410,073 downwards.
TGCGTGGTCTCTGTGGGCGACCCACGGTTGCGTGAGAGAGAGAGAGAGCGCTATTTCTCGGGCCGGGAGCGTCCTGCATCAGTGGCAGTGGGGCGTGTACTTCGTACGGCTCGCTGTAAAATTTTATTTTTGAATTTGTGACGGTTTTTTTTTCACGCGGGCCAGAACTTGTGACGGTGGGCCACGCTTGTGAGTGAGCTTCTCTTCGGTTTTTGGCAGAACCTCAACTTTTCAGAGCTAAGACTAAAACTTTGTCATCAGTTTCCTGGTTGCAAGGTGATGACATCATTCCTTTTTTCTGTGGTTGTAATATTGAGAGGTGCCATTGGTTGGTGGCATGCCAGGCAGCTGTGTATCCAGTGTGAAATGTGTAGGTTCTTTAGAGGTCAAAGGTCTCACAAGATGGAGGGGTGATCAGTTCAGTCAAGTTACCTGGATTACAGGGAAGTTTTATTCTGCATGAAAGATTTGAATTGCAGTTGCAATGCCTGACAGACTTGCCCCCACCCCACCCCCAGCACTTACAGATTGTTAGGCCTAATAATTGTAAGAATTTGATAATAAGAGGCCAGAAGTGTCAACAAATTTCTATTTTTACAGTGACAGAAGGACCTGGAACATCCATCCATCCGTTGTCTAGACCCGCTTATCCTGGGGAGGGTGGCGAGGGGTGCTGGAGCCTATCCCAGCATGCATTGGGCGAGAGGCAGGATTACACCCTAGACAGGCCGCCAATCAGTTGCAGGGCACACACACCATTCAGTCACACACTCATACTGATGGGCAGCTTAGAGTCTCCAATTAGCCTTACGTGCATGTCTTTGGCCAGTGGGAGGAAACCGGAGTACCCGGAGGAAACCCATGCAGACACGAGGAGAACATGCAAACTCCACACAGACAGGCCCAAGCCGAGATTCGAACCCGTGACCTTCTGCAACCCACTGCACCACCATGCCGCCCTGGACCTTTCTGAATTTTACCCGTAGTCTGTGCGGCTTTTGCAGTGATGTACTGTATGTTCAGCTAAACTCTGGCCTAGGGACCGTCCCTGTTATAAGGAATCGATATGGAAAGAAAATTCTATCAACGATATTTGATGTATCAACAACTTCTCAAATCAATTTTGCACCTTGCGTGCAAAAATGTGCGTGGCTAAGCTGCTGTAAGCTGCTAGACTCCAAACTTGACTATGAACTTGGCAGCGTACTGTCGAGGATGGAAAATCAAACATGAGTTAAGCATAATGTGGATGCAGATGTTATAGACTTACAATAGACAAGCGTTTTAATGTTATGAAAGGTGTTCTGTTTGGTAAACCTGTGATTGGTGGGATTTGTCAGGTGACTCGGACATTCCTTCCTGTTAGTGTTAACACATCCGTGCGGTTTCTCTGTGACAGTGCTGAAGTACTGAAGGGCACCAGTCGAGCAGGCTGAAGTGGTTTCATTAGCTAGCGCAGGTGTAGAAGGCTATTCCTGGAGGGCCACAGTGTCTGCAGGTTTAACTCCAGTCCTGGAGGGCCACAGAGTCTGCAGGTTTTACTCCAGTCCTGGAGAGTGGCAATGCCTGCGGGTTTAGCTGCAGTCCTGGAGGGGCCCCAGTGTGTGCAGGTTTAACTCCAGTCCTGGAGGGCCACAGTGTCTGCTGGTTTAACTCCAGTCCTGGAAGGCCACAGTGTGTGCGGGTTTAACTACAGTCCTGGAGGGCCACAGTGTCTGCAGATTTAACTCCAGTCCTGGTGGGCCGCAGTGTCTGCCGGTTTTACTCCAGTCCTGGGGGGCCACAGTGTCTGCAGGTTTAACTCCTGTCCTGGACAGTGGCAATGCCTGCGGTTTAGCTGCAGTCCTGGAGGGGGCCCCAGTGTCTGCAGGTTTTGCTCCAGTTCTGGAGGGCCACAGCGTCTGCAGGTTTAACTCCAGTTCCTGGAGGGCCACAGTGTGTGCAGGTTTAACTCCAGTTCTGGAGGGCCACAGTGTCTGCAGGTTGAACTCCAGTCCTGGACGGCCACAGTGTGTGCAGGTTTAACTCCAGTTCTGGAGGGCCACAGTGTGTGCAGGTTTAACTCCAGTTCTGGAGGGCCACAGTGGGTGCAGGTTTAACTCCAGACCTGGAGGGCCACAGTGTCTGCAGGTTTAACTCCAGTCTTGGGTGGCCACAGTATGTGCAGGTTTAACTCCAGTCCTGGAGGGCCGCAGTATCTGCAGGTTTTACTCCAGTCCTGGAGGGCCGCAGTATCTGCAGGTTTTACTCCAGTCCTGGAGGGCCGCAGTATCTGCAGGTTTTACTCCAGTCCTGGAGGGCCACAGTGTCTGCAGGTTTAACTCCAGTCCTGGAGAGCCCCAGTGTGTGCAGGTTTAACTCCAGTTCTGGAGGGCCACAGTGTCTGCAGGTTTAACTCCAGTCCTGGAGGGCCACAGTGTGTGCAGGTTTAACTCCAGTTCTGGAGGGCCACAGCATCTGTAGGTTTAACTCCAGTCCTGGAGGGCCACAGTGTGTGCAGGTTTAACTCCAGTTCTGGAGGGCCACAGTGTCTGCAGGTTTAACTCCAGTCCTGGAGGGCCACAGTGTGTGCAGGTTTAACTCCAGTTCTGGGGGGCCACAGTGTGTGCAGGTTTAACTCCAGAACTGGAGGGCCACAGTGTCTGCAGGTTTAACTCCAGTCTTGGGTGGCCACAGTGTGTGCAGGTTTAACTCCAGTCCTGGAGGGCCACAGCGTCTGCAGGTTGAACTCCAGTTCTGGACGGCCACAGTGTGTGCAGGTTTAACTCCAGTTCTGGAGGGCCACAGTGTGTGCAGGTTTAACTCCAGTCCTGGAGGGCCGCAGTATCTGCAGGTTTTACTCCAGTCCTGGAGGGCCACAGTGTGTGCAGGTTTAACTCCGGTCCTGGAGGGTCACAGTGTGTGCAGGTATTACTCCAGTTCTGGAGGGCCGCAGTGTGTGCAGGTTTAACTCCAGTCCTGGAGAGTGGCAATGCCTGCGGGTTTAGCTCCAGTCCTGGAGGGGGCGCTGTGTCTGCAGGTTTAGCTCTAGTCCTGGAGGGCTGCAGTGTCTGCAGGTTTAACTCCAGTCTTGGGGAGTGGCAATGCCTGCAGGTTTAGCTCCAGTCCTGGAGGGGGCGCTGTGTCTGCAGGTTTAGCTCCAGTCCTGGAGGGCCACAGAGCCTGCAGGTTTAACTCCAGTCCTGGAGGGGGCACCGCAGGTTTAATTCCAGTCTTGGAAATCCGGTGTGGATTTAAGTTTTTTTTTTTGCTTTCACCAGTTACCCTGACACAACTAGCTAGTTAGCTCTGTACACCAGCGCTGGTTCACTCATAATATTACACCACAGTATAATCTATTGTAGATTTGTAATAGGACACAGGGAATGTTATTAAAAATGACAGGTCACATAAATTTCCTGTGGTAATTAGATAATTAAGAGCAGAAATTGTGAGGAATTCTGTAAATGGATGTAGTCCCCTTTTACCCACTCCTGACCTACAGGATCCAGAATCTCCTGCACAGCTGATAAATAAGTGCATCTGCTCCTTACCCTCGGTAATTTGTGGAGAAGTTTTCTCTACAAATATTAAAAAATGGTTCCTGGCAATGTAGTGATGACCTCGTTTATTATTCTAATTGATTTGCTTGATAGCCCTCACCTATAGGAATAGCTTCGTATTGATTTTCAAAGACCTTGACATCTACATTTATTTTTATTTTATTTTTTTAATGTAGCTATATGCATCTTTGCATCTTTGCAGCTGTTTTTAAAGGCACAGAAAAAAAAAATGTATTTACTTTTTTTAAATTAAAATATTTTTGTTTCCATAACTCCAAAGTTAGAAACAAAACTAGAAGTAAAACTTTAAATATATCATTTTACATATTTTTATATCACCTCCAGTAATAATGATTCAGGTGGTGAAAAAAAAAAATCAGGATCAGTGCTTTTACACTTTCCCGAGTTCACAGTTCACAGCCACGTGCGTCGTTGAGTACATTAACTGTTGAGTCATGACGTATCGCAGGCTATTTATAGCACAGAGACCTGGATGAGAACCGTCGATGTGTGTGTAAAAACGAAAAAAGCGAAAACGCCAAAAATGTAGCCTAGATACAGGATTTTTTACATGGTGTAAGTGACATACCGTGGGTCGCTCCATAGTTTGCTGAGGGGGTGAGGGCTCTTGTGGAGTTGCCTCGGCTTTAAGAGGTCAGTGAATGACCTATGACCTTATGACGGGGGTACCCCCAACACGCAAGGACCGCCCCAGAGAACGCGAGGTGACTTGCAGAACGGCACGCAGACAGGAAATGTTTCGATCCGCCATTACGCCCTTCGGGCTAAGGTAGGAGAGCGGGGGACGGGGTGGCAATGACATTCCTTAATGTAGAATCAGAAAACCTGTCTGTAGTTGATGTACTTTATTTTCCGAAATGTGCAGATTCGTTTGTCCTTTTCTGCAAAAAAAATTTTTAAATGGTAAATGGACTGCATTTATATAGCGCTTTTATCCAAAGGGCTTTACAATTGATGCCTCTCATTCGCTAGAGCAGTTAGGGGTTAGGTGTCTTGTTCAAGGACACTTCGACACGCCCAGGGCGGGGTTTGAACCGGCAACCCTTCGACTGCCAGTCAATCGGTCTTACCTCCTGAGCTATGTCGCCCCAATGCGACATACAGTGTTCATACAACAGCCTAGCTGAATGATGACAGACGCCTATATCTCTTTAAAAAAACTTATAATTTGATTTTGGTTTAAAAAACTTATGGTCATGGAAATAGCTAGTAGCAAAATAAACCCGCTTTGTAAGACAGGCTGTTTGTAATATCCATAGGATACCTGTTAGAAAATCGCATCCGTTATACAGTCCAATTGCATTGGTGACATGTCGCACAAAATAATTTATTCATGAGTTAAATATTAAGCATCTGATCTGTAAATTCTCTGTTAAATGTTTACCCTCGCCTGTTTTAATTCTGTGTGAGGCACTATAGAGCACACAGAGTAATTGATGGTCTTTTATTTTCTTATTTACCTGGTGAATGCGACTTGTGGGAGCAATGAGAGTGGCTGATTAATTCTTGGGGGTGGGGGGGGGGGGGGGGGGGGGGGGGAGAATTAAAAAAAAAAAACCTTTCATTTGAATCATTCAAAAAGTAGCAGAGCTGCTAACATTGGAATATTTATGTCAGCACATTCCCAGTCACAAAAAGTTGTCATTGGAAATGAGGGCCAACGGAACTAAAATAATCTCCTGTTTTGTGATGTGGTGCGAAATCAAAGTCTAGCATTGGTGTGTGCCTTTTGCTGGGAGTGGGGCTGGTTTACCATTGCGCTGAGGAGTTATGGGTATTTGGGGGGGGGGGGCTTGTAGGATATAGGGCTCTTAGCTAGGGTGATTTGGGCACCGGAGACTCTGAGGCCGTTTTTCTAATTGTGAAATTCAGCTGTGTGCAGCATTGATGGTCAGAAAATCATATTAAAAAAAAACAAGGCCGAACTCTTGTAACCTAAAGGTCACAGGTTCGATTCCCAGTTAGGACACTGCAGTTGTGCCCTTGAGCAAGGAACTTAACCTGCATTGCTTCAGTACATATATCCAGCTGTGTAAATGGATGCAATGTGAAAGAAAAAAGTGGTGAGTCTCTCTGGGTAAGAGCGCCTGCTAAATGCCTGTAATGTGATCTAATGTAAAGGCCTAGAAGTTTGTTGAGAAGAGCCAGGAGCTGCAGTATGTGAACATGCTTACGGTTCTCTTATCCCACACCAGGAACGACATGTTTACTGCTTTTTAAAAAAAAAAAAGAATGGTTTGATTCTTTCCATTTCTCTTCTTTGAACTCGAAAGGGGGAAAGTACAGAAGAAGTGGATTGTACTTTTGAGTCAAAGGCTGTGATTTTATATATTTATACATATATTTACATATATATATATATATATATATATATATATATATATATATATATGTATATATATATATATATATATATTGGCGTATTTGTGTTTCTGAAGTTTTTTTTTAGGTGACCCATGGCCAGGTCTACAACTCAGTCCTGTTACCATATGGTCTCACCATGGCAACACGTTTCGCTTTCTTTTCCCAAAAAAAAAAAAAAAAAAAAAAAAAAAAAAAAAAAAAAACTTCAAAACCAAGAGAGAGAGATCAAAACATGAATCTGTACCAGACAGGAAGGAAGGAAGGAAGGAAGGAAGGTCCAAATTTAGGCGGCTCCCTGGCAACGTCTTGGAGTATTCTTAGATGCTGTAGAGGAAAAAACACTCCAGAACGTTCTGTGGAGTGGGGAAGCAGCCTGAAGGTTTTGTACCTCTCCCTCGCTCCTTGGCCCTTCTTGTGTGGGCCACGCGCTTGATTTTGGTTTTGCTCATCGCATCCTTTAGCCTCTTGCCCAATGCATGCTGGGACAGGCTCCAGCACCCCCCCCCCCCCCCCCCCCCCGTGACCCTGACCAGGAATAAGCGGGTGTAGATAATGGATGCAATGGATGAATGTACGGAAATCAATCAGCCAAAGCTACGCAATATAGGATACAATAAGCAAGAAATACTTGAAGTAATTAAATAAATGAATAGTAATACAGAATTAGTCCTCATCTGTTCAGGTTCAGAAAACTGTTACATTGTTTATTTCTTTCTCTCTCTTGGCTCATGGTAGTCTTTCACATACAGTATTGTGCAGATGACTCTCTGAGTTCTGCTTCTCTCCTTACATATGTGTAATTTTTCATCGTGTGTTTTGCTGTCATATGATTTGACGTTGGTTTTCTTTCTCTCCATCTTTCTCTCTGCCCCCCCTCTCTCTTTCTCTCTCTGTTCCCACATCTCTCTCTGTCTCTCTCTCTCTCTGCCCCCTCCCTCCCTCTCTCTCCCCTCTCTCTTTCTCCCTTCTCTCTCCCTCCCTCTCTTTCTTCCCCCCCCCCCCCCACTCTCTCTCCCCTCCCTTTCTCCCCTCCCCCCTCTTTCTCTCTCTCTCTCTCTCTCTCCCCCCCTCCTCTCTCTCTGCCTCTCCCCCCCCCTCCCTCTCTCTCTCTCTTCTCTCCTCCCCCCCCCCCCCCCCCCCCCAGTGATGACCTGTGCAGAGGGGGCCTCCTGCTGCTCTGAGCTCCGTGCATAGTGGGGAGGGGGGGGGGGGAACAGACAGCTCCTCCTCGGCCCAGGACCGGTCCACCAGCATAATGTACAGCGTGGAGGACCTGCTCATCTCTCCATGGATACAAGCTTCCCAGGAATGCCCCTCCTTCCTCCTCGTCTTCCTCATCCTGCGAGGCCGCGCAGGCCAACGGGCGGGAGGCCCGCGGAGGGGGGGGGGCGCGGCCCCCCCCGGCCAAGGCTGCCCCGGCCCGGCGGGGAGGGCCGCGGGGGCCGGCGTCTGCGGCGACGGTAACCAAGGCGACATGCGGCGACAGCGTCCAGGCACCCTCCACAGCAGCTCGGACAGTGGGTGAGTTCCCCCAGACTCCTCTCTCTCACCTTCCGGGCTCGAACCCCCCCCCCCCCCCCCCCCCCCCCCCCCCCCCCCCCCCCCCCACACACACACACAAATAAAACAAACCCGTCGCTGTTTGAAACCTAGCGGGCCTTCCGGGTCTGCAGTGAGCATGTGTGTTTCTGTGTGTGTGTGTGTGTGTGTGTGTGTGTGTGTGTGTGTGTGTGTGTGTGTGTGTGTGTGTGTGTGTGTGTGTGTGTGTTTCCCTGGGACTACTGCATCAGTGCCAGCCTGCTGGGTCTGCAGTGGGCACGTGTGTGTGTGTGTGTGTGTGTGTGTGTGTGTGTACTGTGTGTGTGTGTGTGTGTGTGTGTGTGCACAGTGTGTGTGTGTGTGTGTGTGTGTGTGTGTGTGTGTGTGTGTTTCCCTGGGACTACTGCATCAATGCCAGCCTGCTGGGTCTGCACAGTATGTGTGTGTGTGTGTGTGTGTGTGTGTGTGTGTGTGTATGCACAGTATGTGTGTGTGTGTGTGTGTGTGTGTGTGTTTTCCCTGGGACTACTGCATCAGTGCCTGTTTGCCATACAGGCAGTTGCAGGAAGGCGTGATTCTGCACTGTGGAGTCAGTTTCCATAACAGTGTGAATTGATATTTTATTTAAATAGACTATTGCCTTCCCTTTCTCTCGTGCCCCGCCCCCCCCCCCCCCCCCCTCCCAAATCAGACCCCCCCCCCCCCCCCCCACCCCCCACCCCAAAGCAGAGGGATGAGGAATTTAGTTAATGCATGTGCCCGAGCCTAATCGGCCGCACGGGACCGCGTGTGGTAAACACTGGGTCTTCATAGCAGACTGGCGCGTGTGTGCGCTCATGATCCAATCAAATAATGCCTCTCCATCTAGGCTGATTACTTTATTACACACACATAAATCAACAAACTAATAAATTAATATAGATACAGACATACGCACACGTGTACACACGCACACACACACACACACACGCACACGCTCGCGAAAACAGCATGTGTGTGTACGTGTAATTTATACGAATAGAATGGGTTCTCATCCATGGGCTCCAGTATATAGCAGGGCGGCTATATATAGCCGGAGTTATGTAACTGAACTGGGATCCTGAAGGCCTCAGTATTAATGTATGGGCTGGTGGAAGGTCCCCTGTATTCCTCTGTGTTAAGGAAGTGGGGAGGCGGGATCTGTGAAACTGGCCAATCGTCCTCCATTCAGGGGTGTGGAAGTAGCCAATCAAAGCGTGAAGGGAGCTGATGTCATTCTTGGGTGTTTAGAGTATTTTCGGAAGTGTTTGCGGCTGAAGTGACTGCTGTTCTTATTGTTTTCTCCCGTGAAGTTTGATGTTTTGTAAATGCTGTGGCCCCTTGGGGGATGACTCTGTATTTTATAAATGTTTCTTGTGTCTGTTTTTTTTTTTTTATGGGAGATGGAATTCTGAAATTAAATAGTGGCCTATGTAAGATACAAAGATATTTAACGTAGGCTTGTATGGCCCCCCTTGAACTTGTCATTGTATGAATAACGTTATTTGCAATGCACTTGCAGTACGTACCCTACAATGCTCAAAGTTTGTTAAAGTAGCGGGTACAGTGTTAAAATATGCATTTGATGTGGATGCAGTCAGCATCAAAGGCTCATTTCTAGGGCAGAATCAGACACAATCCTCATGAGCTGTTTGTGGTTTTTCTTATGTGTGTAGCATGCTGATGTACATGTGGTCATAGCTGGGCTGATGTACATGTGGTCTTAGCTGGGCTGATGTACATGTGGTCTTAGCTGGGCTGATGTACATGTGGTCATAACTGGACGGATGTACATGTGGTCTTAGCTGGGCTGATGTACATGTGGTCATAACTGGACGGATGTACATGTGGTCTTAGCTGGGCTGATGTACATGTGGTCTTAGCTGGACTGATGTACATGTGGTCTTAGCTGGGCTGATGTACATGTGGTCTTAGCTGGACTGATGTACATGTGGTCTTAGCTGGACTGATGTACATGTGGTCTTAGCTGGGCTGATGTACATGTGGTCTTAGCTGGGCTGATGTACATGTGGTCTTAGCTGGGCTGATGTACATGTGGTCTTAGCTGGACTGATGTTCATGTGCATGTGGTCATAGCTGGGCTGATGTACATGTGGTCTTAGCTGGGCTGATGTACATGTGGTCTTAGCTGGGCTGATGTACATGTGGTCATAACTGGACTGATGTACATGTGGTCTTAGCTGGGCTGATGTTCATGTGCATGTGATCTTAGCTGGACTGATGTACATGTGGTCTTCTCTGGACTGATGTACATGTGGTCATAACTGGACTGATGTACGTGTGGTCATAGCTGGACTGATGTACGTGTGGTCATAGCTGGACTGATGTACATGTGGTCATAACTGGACTGATGTACGTGTGGTCATAGCTGGACTGATGTACATGTGGTCATAACTGGACTGATGTACGTGTGGTCATAGCTGGACTGATGTACATGTGGTCATAGCTGGACTGATGTACATGTGGTCATAGCTGGACTGATGTACATGTGGTCATAACTGGACGGATGTACATGTGGTCATAGCTGGACTGATGTACATGTGGTCTTAGCTGGGCTGATGTACATGTGGTCTTAGCTGGACTGATGTACATGTGGTCTTAGCTGGGCTGATGTACATGTGGTCTTAGCTGGACTGATGTACATGTGGTCTTAGCTGGACCGATGTACATGTGGTCATAACTGGACTGATGCACGTGTGGTCATAGCTGGACTGATGTAAATGTGGTCATAACTGGACGGATGTACATGTGGTCATTACTGGACTGATGTACATGTGGTCTTAGCAGGACTGATGTACATGTGGTCATAGCTGGACTGATGTACATGTGCATGTGATCTTAGCTGGACTGATGTACATGTGGTCATGTGATCTTAGCTGGACTGACTGATGTGTACATGTGGTCATTAGCATGTGTTCATGTGGTCTTAGCATGATGATGATGTTCATGTGCATTGATCTGGACTGACTGATGTACATGTGGTCTTAGCTGGACTGATGTACATGTGGTCTTAGCTGGACTGATGTACATGTGGTCATAACTGGACTGATGTTCATGTGCATGTGATCTTAGCTGGACTGATGTACATGTGGTCTTAGCTGGACTGATGTACATGTGGTCTTAGCTGGACTGATGTACATGTGGTCTTAGCTGGACTGATGTACATGTGGTCATAGCTGGACTGATGTACATGTGGTCATAGCTGGACTGATGTACATGTGGTCTTAGCAGGACTGATGTACATGTGGTCTTAGCAGGACTGATGTACATGTGGTCATAGCTGGACTAATGTACATGTGGTCATAACTGGACTGATGTACATGTGGTCATAGCTGGACTGATGTACATGTGGTCATAGCTGGACTGATGTACATGTGGTTATAACTGGACTGATGTACATGTGGTCTTAGCTGGACTGATGTACATGTGGTCTTAGCTGGACTGATGTAGCCTACATGTGGTCATAACTGGACTGATGTACATGTGGTCATAACTGGACTGATGTACATGTGGTCATAGCTGGACTGATGTACATGTGGTCTTAGCTGGACTGATGTACATGTGGTCATAGCTGGAGTGGGCTTGACTGCTAATTGATGGGATGGAAGCCCTCTTGCAAAATTGTGGACCAGAAGGGGAGCGCTCTTCCCTCTGGCCCAAATAGGAATTCAACAGGGGCTCTGTGCTGTAGACGATGCTGTCCTTTCGCTGAGGGGTCAAACCCAGGTGCTGACTCACCATCGCCATTAGCGTTGCCATGGCGATGGGCGATAATTCTGTGGTTGAGTTGGCTTGATCACCACCTCCATCTTGAGCGTCCCACTGACACGTCATCTTGAGTGACCTGGAGACACTGGGTTATTAGGAAAGCACATCCCCCTGGACGTCAGGGGCACTTATCTCTCATCGGTCTGGTCCGTCTCAGAGTATTGAGGCTTGAAATTCCTATGCATGTTTTGCAAGATCTTACTGTCTTGAAGTGTATGGGCCAGTATTTTAATGGTAAAAAAAAACAACATAGAATACCATGACACTCCCTCATTTGATGTTAAGCTTGTCCACTGGGTGTCTGATTATGAAATGTTGGAAATGGTTTTTTTTTTACAATATGTTGTCCATCCCGTTAAGTCAAATATGATCCCGTTTATAACGGTTAAGCTTCCATAACTCTGACGAATCTGCCATGACCTGGTAGTATGTTCACGTGTGATGGCGCGTGTGGAAAATCACGCCAGTCCCGCACCTCAAGGCCGTGTGTGTGATATAGGATTTTTAACATGAACGCAGGAAAATCAGCTGTGTTTTTTTGTGGTAATATTTAAAGATGTGTGTTAAACTCAGTTGAGATGACACCTCTAGTCACCACCTGCTATACTTGAGGTGTCAGTTCCAGCTAAGATCAGGAGACAATGGGGATTTTTTAATCGCTAATAGATCCACTAAAAGCCTTAACTTTATGTCTATTTATTCTCAAAGTTATTTGGCAGAGAAACTAGATCCTATTTCAGATTGTTTTACAAGGAATCCTTGTGTCAGTTTTTTTTTTTTTTGTGTGTGTGAATGATGTCCTTCCTTTGACTCCGTACCAAACCAAGTTTTGCTTTTGGCCTGTAGCTTAGTTTAGCACAGTCCAAACCTGCAGTGAGTTCAAAATCGGGTTGCAGTTCATTTGAGGGGAGTGGAATTCATAACTGAGGATGAAGGCTCCGTACTCCAGATTGGAGATGAAGTATGTGTCACCCAATTCCCACAAATTAAGGTCAAAGTGGGTTTACATGCAGATCTTACTGCAGTGGCCACCTAATTTCACAGGACCTTCAGGAAGGACAGAGAGACAGAGTGGAGTAATACTCCTTTCACGCATAAAACCCAGGGTTTGACTCAGGATACTGAACATGGGTTGAACCCGTGTTTGTCCCATTCACACCACACTGTGGTCTCGGGTAAGTACTGGGTTCGCAAAAGAGCCTGGTCCGCAAGTTACTTCTATCAGAGGTGTGCCGTTTCCCCTTTCTGAGATGGAGGGGGCGTCGAAGCTACTGCTGACCCCGCTCTCCGTGGCCAGACCCAGGGTGGGTACTAGTCAGCCACCATGCTTTTAATCGCCATGGTCACCTAGTGTCCACCTCAACCTGGTGACCTCCTGAATGCTGGTATCCTCTTCGACCTGGTGACCACCCCACTGTTAGTATCCACCTCAACATGAGTCACCAGCTCGTGTGACATAGGGGGCGACATAGCTCAGGAGGTAAGAGCGGTTGTCTGGCAGTCGGAGGGTTGCCGGTTCGAACTCCGCCGTGGGCGTGTCAAAGTGTCCCCGAGCAAGACACCTAACCCCTAACTGCTCTGGTGAATGAGAGGCATCAATTGTAAAGCGCTTTGGATAAAAGTGCTATATAAATGCAGTCCATTTACCATTTACCTCAATGCTAGTGACCACCTGACTGCTAGCATCCACGTCAATGCTAGTCATCACCTCTATGGTATTGACTAACTCAACGCTAGACTCCACCTCAATGCTAGTGACCTCATCAATGCTTGTGTGATGTTTTACTATTGCACTGCTTGTTTGGGAACTGGGCTGGTACCCTAGAGGTTCCAGACTTGATTCCCTGGTGAGTCACTGCTGTTGTACCCTTGAGCAAAACCTGAATTACTTAATCAAAATTTAGCTTAGCTGTATGTACAAAAAGTACAAACTGTATGAGTCCCTCTGGGAAAGAGTGTGTGCTAAATTTAAGAAAGAATAACGCAAGTAACCATTTTACTGTACTTAATAAAGCCATTCCACCTCTCCATTATGTTTGAGGCAAGGCTAAGTTAGCTACTGTCACTTGCTGTCTGTGAAGCCAGCTTAACTATCTAGATGCTAAGTAGTAGAGAACCATACTTCCTCCAGCTTTAAATGTAGGACCTTATAAAATCTGTTTTATTTTTTCTCAAATTCCGTTTTTTTCCCCCACTTTTTGTATTTTAAAGTTTTATTTTTTCAGGATTTGTTATTTACAGATTTGAATGGATTTTACTAATCAGTATTTGTGTGTTTTGTCAGAAGCCTCCAATTCACCATTTAGCCTGTTTCAGGCCATAGGAAAAAGGGTTGGCCCAGAGTAGCCTAGATATAAGACACAGAGAGCAGGAGCTGGGGGGGGGGGGGGTGGGTAGCCATTTGAGGTATGTGTGTGTGTGTGTGTGTGTGTGTATGTGTGTGTGCTAACAGGGGTGGAGCTGGCATTCCTCATACTCATAGGATTCTGTACCTTAAAAGAATTAGTTCATACACCTATGGGTGCTATGTTCTGGGTCAGGCTATACCAGAATAAAGGAAAATCCAGGGTGTCACTGCTGACTTTGTAAATTGGTTTAATTGTTGCTTGATCTAGTGTCTCTACATCAGGGATCTCAAACTCAAACCCTGGAGGGTCGCTGTGTCTGCTGGTTTTTGGTGTGTTCCTGCACTTAAGTGCTTAGTTTAAGTCATTGATTGGCTAAGGAGTCTGCGCACCTTGTTCCCAAGGCCATGATTGGCTGCCGATTGAAAGGAAATTACGAAAACCAGCAGACTGTGGCCGTCTGAGACTGGAGTTTGAGACCCCTGCTCTACATAGTAGCTCACAAACATTCCCACAATAGCCAAAGCTGTCCCTCCTAATCAGATCCAAAAATATTAATATTTAATGTCACTGTAAAGTTGTGATAAATATTATGCCATGCGTGTGACAGTATAATGTAGGCTTTATGGCATATAGTTCAAGTGCTATACTGTTCATTTTGAGCAAACTTTTAGCGTACTGATTCTTAGAACTGTTTTGAATCTGTTTATTTTATTTAAAAAAATTTCTTATGTTCCTGCTGGACAAAGCTTTTGTCAGCATTGCTTGATTAAGGTTTTCCTGTGTTTGCAGGTTTTTCAATGGAACCAGAGAGCTGTACTCCCACCAGCAGAGGGAGGCAGAGAGGGAGGAGCGAGACATGTTCTACTGGCGGAGGAGGGGCCACGACTTCAGCCTCTTGCTGGACTATGCCGACGGCCGAGAGCTGAGGGCTGCAGCGGGGGGGTTGGGCAGGGCGGAGGGGGCGCGGAGAGCGAACGGTGGCCCCGCCCCAGGAGGAGCGCCGGGCCGACAGGCAGCGCTGGGACGAGAGCGCGTGGCTGCGGGTCCGGGATGCGGCGCAGGGGCAGTGGCGGGCGGTGGGGGCGGCAACGGGGGACAGGAAGTGCCAGAGCTTGGGTACGGAGGAGTGGCGGCCGGCGCTGGGGCTGGGCAGACACCTGTCTGACGGCGAGGGCAAGCTGTGGGCCCAGGAGCAGGCCTACCGAGCTCCCGCCGAGGGTGCCGTCCACCCCAGAACCAAAGGGAAGTCGCAGTCCCTTCCCAGGGTGCTGTCCCCGGAGAACTTCCAGCAGGCCTACACACCCGCCTCTCTCCTGGACGGATACCCGGGCCACCGGCTCAACGGGCCCACCTCCCACGTACCTCACGCCAAACACCGCTACCCCCCTTACCACTACCACTACCACCACAACAGCAACGTGGCGGGCAGCAGGGATCCCTGGATGGAGAGCAGCAGCAGCAGCAGCAGGATAAGTCAACACATGGCACTTTTACCAAAGCCCAGGTTCAGCAGGCCCCTCAAGCCTCCCTCCTACGAGGCTCACCAGCAGACAAGGGGCAGCACCGAGATGCTTGCTGGAGATCAGGTACTCAAGTCGAAAGACGGGGAGGCGGCAAGTTCCTCCGAGGGAGGGGGGCCAATGGGGAGGGACTCCTTTGCACACGATACCGCCGCAGGATCCGGGGCGGAGCCTCCAGGTTACATACCTCCTCCATCCTACAAAAGACCCTTCCTCTACAGAGGAGGACAGAGGAGCAACTGCGAAGCACTGAGTCTCCAGTTCCAGGGTGAAGAGGTCAAGGAGCAGGTGCCAGGGAGCACAGAATTAGGGAGGTGGTATTCCAGGCACGTGGGAAGCTCCTGGCTAGAACATCAGAGGGACAGGAGCGCCCCCTGCAGGGAACCAACATTCCCTGGTCGCCCGGAAGAGGAGGCTGAAGAGGGACCCTTGGGATCCGTTCAGTACCTGCCCTTCGACGACCCACGCGTGAGGCATATCTCAGGAGGATCCTGCGGAAACTCTCTGGTTGAATTGGACGAAATCAGGAGCGTTGACAAAGAGGTTCCCAGCGCTAATGTTTTAGGACAATCTACACATGACAGTGCCTTTCTCCCTCCGCAGGAGCTAATAGTACCCAATACGGACACTAGCAAAACGTCTCTCAGCGAGCAGGACGGCGGCAATAGGCAGCATAGCGATTTGCACAAGGGGAGCGATGACTCCGCGGTCTCTGACGTCAAAAGCAGCAGCGAGTGCCCCTCGGCTTTTCTGGTCAAGCCGATCTGGCAGAACCGAAACCCGGACCGGAGCGTCCTTCCGGAGACGGTGACTCAAGTGAAAAAAATCGAGCCGGGCGGAGCCGAGGCGGAGAAAAGCAAGAACGCAAAGAGAAAGCTCACCGAGACGATATTCTGCCTGGTCTCCATCCCCATCCACACGCCGTCAGTCGCGGACGACCCCGAACAGGCCGACCGCGAGAAGCCGACAGATCTGGTGCAAAGCTCGGATGAGAGCGGATCGGGCCACTTGCAAAACCAAAGTCTCCTAAGCACATCGTCCACGGACCTGGAGCTCCAAGCGCTCACCGGGGGCATGAAGAGCAACAGGGGCCCCAAGAAACACCCCGTCCTAGGGAAAGAGGTCCACCCCCTTCACCCCGGCCACGATCTCAGTTCGGGGTCCTGGCCCGGCGATCAGTACAGGGATCAGGAGACTCAGACCTGCTCCCCTGAGGTCCCCCGGGCTCCCCCACAGGGCCTCACAGACCAGCAAGCACAAGACCAGCCTCGCTCGGCCTCAGACACCACCACCGACAGCGGGGTGGGCACCGACTGCAGCAACCGCTACGGGTACCCGATGAAAGGTCAGAAGAACCTGAACCAGTCCAGCAACAGCGCCTTCTCTAGGACCTCCAACTTCACCTCCGGCCCGCTTCAGAAGAGCACAGCTCAGTCACCGCCGCCGCTGCCGCCCCCACAACCACAACCCTCAGGAAACCAGGAGGAGCCGGACTGCCTTCCGGCCCAGAAAGGTCAGAACCAGAGCCGGGGCAAGCCACGCCGTCTGCCAGTTCTGGTCCGGAAGCCTTTGGCCAGTTCCTGCTGAAACCTATCAGCCGCCGCCCGTGGGATGCTATCGAGGAGCTGGAGTCCTTCAACAAGGAGCTGCAGCAGCAGATCATTAAAGGGTCCAGCGTGGACCAGTGCATCGAGGACCTGGATGAGGCCTACAGGGACATTCTGGAGCTGGAAACAGTCAGCAATAACATCATCGAAACGGTGCAAATCCCTGAACGCCAAAAGGCTGACCCCGACCAAGTCCCCCCAGGTGAGCCCCTGGGCAGGACGGACAAGGCCAGACGCACACTGGAAAGCTGGACGCCACAGCAGACCCCACCTACAGGGAAGTGAAGAGCGCTTTCTCCAGGCCGGCTGGGAAGTCCGTCAGCTTCAGCTTCAGCAAGCCGCCGAGAGAAGAGGCGCCGGCCCCTTCGGAGATCGGTTTCCGAGAGTACACCTCCATCTCTTCTCAAATCACAGAGAAGCCGGCGGGATGTCGCTGTGGCAATGCGAACGCGGACGCATTCGCCCCGAAAGAGTCCTGGAGCAAGGATGAGGCGGACCGGCCCGAGCACACCCCTGTGGAGGTGCCGTGGGCTGCCAGGCAGCCGATGCAGGACGCTTCCACGCTGACCAGCCCCCCCGACTACGAGGACGTGTGCCACGCCTTGCAGCTGACCCGGGAGCCAACGGTGGGCGTCAGCCGGGGCGTTACCGCTAAGCTCGGGAGCGCCAGCGCTGCGGCTCTTCCCCAGACCTCCTCGTTCAAGGTGGTCACGTTCGCCGCACTCGGCACCCAGCAGGACGGCCCTCCTTCTCTGGCGGAGGCC
The DNA here is from genome assembly GCA_025169545.1 of Anguilla japonica. NCBI lineage: Eukaryota > Metazoa > Chordata > Actinopteri > Anguilliformes > Anguillidae > Anguilla > Anguilla japonica. The sequence goes on along the minus strand of CM045890.1, from coordinate 3,392,561 downwards.
TTGAGAGACACGAAGAAGGAGAGGAACTCGCTGCCCAGGTTCAGAGGCGAGAGGAGCCTGAACGTGCTCTTGGTCAGAAACCAAAGGGACAGGTTCCGAGGTCGAGGGGCATCCCGGTGCATTGTGGGAAAGGACGGAGACGGCACAGTGGTAGCCTCCTCCTCCCCCTCCTCCTCCTCCTCCTCTGAGGATGATTACTACAACAATGACCCCGACAAACGTTTTGATTCCAGGAAGCAGCAGACGGTCGCGGAGAAGCACCGGGAGGCCTCTCGACTAACGAGAAGTCCAACAGCGGCGCACCAGCAGAGGACCTGAGCAACCTCTGCGAGGTGAAGTGTGCTAAGGGCATCCCCGAGAACGAGTCCCTAGAGGATAGGGCAGCCAGGATTTTAGGAATCAACGTGCCAGCAGAGTCTCTAGGCATGGTGGAGCAGAAGGGAGGAGAGCAACTGTTGGAGTTTGAGATGGGAAGCACGGTGGAGCGCAGGCATATCTCGCTAATCGGGATGACGAAATTCGGCAGCACCGAGAGGATACCGCACGTGTTGTGGCGGCGTCGCAAGGAAGTGGACATCGACTCCGTGGCGCTGGACCTGCAGGACAAGGAGACGGGCGGGGCAGCAGGACGGGGAGGGAGCGGCTCGGAGAACCACCCGGGGCCGGCCTCGGGGTTCCCCGAGTTCCCTGGCGAGCGGCTGAGGCTGTCGGTGGCCCTGGACAGGAGGGGAGGGCGTGGCCGCGGGCGGGGCCCCTCCCGCGCCATCGAGGCCCTGCAGGACAGGCTGACCGCGCCCTCGTGCCGGGCGGTGGCGGAGAGGCTCGCCCGCATGCGGGAGGTGGACTCCGGTGTCCCGGATGAGACGCCTCAGCGCCCGCAGCTCGGACTCAGGGGACGAGCCCGAGGACGGCGGGGCGGCGGCGGCGGCGGCCTACGGCGCCCCCCGCTCGGCGGACCGCCCCCTCTCTCTCCCCCTGCCCCTCCCCCTCCCCTTCCCCCGCCCCCTCTCTCTCTGCCTCTCTGCAAAGCAGGAGTCTCACCACGCCGCCGCCGCCGTCGCCAAGAGGGAGATCACCCGGCCCCTGGGGCTCTGTGCCCCCCCCAGCAGGACCCTGCCGCAGGACGAGGGCGCGGTGCCACCCCCAGGTGAGCAGCGCCCGGTTGTCTGCGCCCCCAGGAGGGCGTGAGGGCGGTTCTACTTCCATAGAACCACAATAGAACACAGACAAAAATAGAGAGTAACAGAATTAACCTCGGCCCATCAATGGACTAATGGGGTTATTCGGATTTCAGTCAACATTTTTTGGCATTATTATTATTATTAGTAGTACTGTGGTATATAAAAATAAGTACTAAAATACTAAGTAAAAAAAGATGTGCCTTTACTTCAAACAAACAGTAATGCATGGAAAGTTGGTGTTCATTCGTGTAACTTTCATGTTTACTGTAAATGTAGTACACAGAAAAGAACAAGAACATTCATACTTTTGCTGAAATAATATTTTTTAAATGATAATTTTGTGCGATATTTGCTGTTTTCACTCTTCTTATTTAAGCTCAGGACAGGTGAAGGCATCTGACATCAAACTACTGAGTGAACATCCAGAAATCAGCTGGTTGGTCAGTGAAAGCGTCTGTAATTTTTTTAATTAACAGTACAGTGCAGAATAGACTTACTGTGACCGACCCCCCCCCCCCCCCCAGTACTAAATTAGCTAAATCTGCCCCCCTCCAGTTACCATTTTGGAACCAAGAACACTGCAACCAAAGAGCATTGCAGCCAATGCGTATGCATTCTTCTAGTCTACTTGCCCACAAGTCTTACAGTCTTTTTCACAGTACAGACCCAATGGTCTGTTGGTGCTGTCCCATAAGTTATTATTCATTGGCCTGTTTTTAAAAAAACTATTATTCTGGCCCTGCAGGTAGATGTTTATGGTCTAGCCATGTTTAGCCTTCCACCCCATCTGGCTTTAGTTTGGGGAATTACATGTGTGGGAGTGGGAGGGGCCAATTTTCACACAGGCGTGTCAGGCTAGGCCTGGCCCAGTGAAGTGAGTGGTAGAGCTGGGATGGCGGACATTTCCTGAAACACACCTTGTTGAATTCTTTTTGCTTCTGGATTATTGGAAACTTTCAGTGATGCTTTTTTTTTTGCTCTGGACTTCTAACTTTTGGACTGTAAAATGAACATCTTTAAGTGTCTGTACAACATCAGCTTAATCTTGAGTGATTGGCTGTCGGTGGTTGCGTGTTCAAAAAAAGCTTCACCAGGGGGGTGTTTCCTGAAGCCAGATTACTGAGTTAGCTACATAACTGTGCCGAATAAAACCCGGAACAGCTTTTTTGCTTCAGTCCATGTTCCAGATCTGAGAGGGTTTTGGGTTTTACTCAGTGCGGCTATCCAGCTAACTCAGTAATCCTGCTTTGTGAGACAGGGCCCTGGTCTTTCCCACAAGCTACAGCAAAGCAAAGCAGAAAAATGGTCCTGCAGTATATTCTGTGCTGAATGGAGAGTATATGAATGTATGTAATATGTATATAAAAAAGGTGTATGTATCTGTGACTGCTAGACTGTTGCTGTTTACCCTGAAACATCGTTGGGAACAGCTAACAGCTGCTGCAACAGAAACCAAGCTAATTCTGGCTGACTGTTAGCCAGCAGCTAGCAGCTAATGCAGCAAAATCCCAGGTAACTCCGGCTGACTGTTAGCCAGAAGCTAACAGCTAATGCAGCAGAACCCCAGATAATTCTGGCTGACTGTTAGCCAGCAGCTAACAGCTAATGCAGCAGAATCCCAGATAATTCTGGCTGACTGTTAGCCAGCAGCTAACAGCTAATGCAGCAGAATCCCAGGCAACTCGGGCTGACAGTTAGCAAGAAGCTAACAGCTAATTCAGGAGAATCACAGGTAACTCTGACTGACTTTTAGCCAAACAACCCAGCAGGTCCTCAGTCAGCCACAGCTGGCGAATCACGTGTCAAACCTGGGATCATATTCACAAAGCACTTCAGAGTAGCACTGCTGATTTGGGATTGTTTTTTTTTGTTTTTTTACATTTCTGCAGATAATAATGGATAACATTAGACTGTACCAGGGAAAACTGATCCCAGAGTACCCCTCCTACACTTGGTGGATTCAAAAGCTGACCAGAAGTGCTCTTTTGCACAGACACTTTCTCTTTTTGGTACCAAGAAGTATCTGTCCAAGTGGGATTTCTAAATTCCTGAAATGCCCAGATCCCTTTGCTGCTGCTGTTCATGGATTCTCGGGTAGGCCTTAAAAGGCCCGAACAAATGTGGAATTCTGGGAGCTTTTATCTGTGATTACACATGGCCACCACAAGAGGGAGTCCATGCCCATTGAAATGAAAATGCTTAGAATTGTTTTTTATTTTTTTATTTTTTTTATTTTTTTTGGGCCATTAATTTTTGGAAGTGAATGTATTTCTATTTTAAAAATATTATATAAAAATATATTAAAGAAGAATTCTGCTTCAAAATTTGATATTTGCATTTTATTTTTTATTTTTTAAGCGTAGTTCCAGAATTCGTTCCTCAGGTTTTTCTCTTGTGCGTGTCTCTCTAACTCAGTTCACGGTCCTTTTCCTTGTCCTTTTTGTGGGCTGTTTTGCAGATCACTACGACCCCAGCCGAGTGGAGAGGGTGTAGACCCCCAGATTGTAACCTTTGCCTAAGACTCGGCTCCAACACTGTGACCCTGGTCTCCCGCTGCGAACCTTCATCTCATCCAACCGCCCGCCCCCCCTCCCGCCCCCCCTCGGCCCCCCCGCCCCACCACAGCAATGGCCTTTCTCTTGGACACAAGCATTGTTTACACGGTCATCTGGTGTTGCGCAGAAAGAGCTGTCCTACTGCCAAAGGGAAGTGCCCCCCCAACCGCCCCCCCCCCCCCCCCACCTCCAGGGGTCAGCAGACCTCCATCCTGACCACCCCCGCCCCCACGTCCTCAGCCCCACAGCCCCCTGCCCCTTTATTTTGGGGATGGGGGGGGGGGGGGGCGCGGATCTAACGCATATCAGCACGTCTTCTCCATTCTCCCCGAGCTGCTTTCTCATTGGTCGATGTTATGCAATTACGTCATATGCATTTATCCTTTTCTCCGCCCTCACGGAGTGGAAAGGACGGACTTGCTAACGCCGCGGCTGAGCTAACGGACGGACCGGCGAGGAAAAAAAAAATGAATGTAACGCGCAACGCTCCGCCATTTTGTCCCAAAACCAACAACGCGAGACACAAGGGAAAGAAACAAAAACAAGATCATACAATAACGCATCGTCCCATCGCCGTCGAGTGTTAACGACACCTTAATGTACATAGCGCATAGTAGACAGGTGTGAAAGACGTTTTTGCCTGAACATTTTGGCTCAAAAAAAAAACTGTTTCATTTAGTTTTTTTTTTTTTTTTTTACTTTTCATGTCTTAAGAGTTTGTTGAACATCACGTGACAGGGAATGATCCTGTTTAGTACGGCCGATCGATCAAAAGTGTGGTTTTGGTGAAGCTATCGATTCTTCCATTTGTGGAGAATGACATTTTTTTTCCGGTCTGACGTTGTCCACCGCCAGGCTGGAGCTTGTTTGGCATCGTGGTTCCTTTACCATAAAAGCTTGTGTATGCAGTAGGCAAAGAACCTTCCTAGGCAATGTACTGAGGCAATAAAGGGGTGGTACTGATAATGCACAGGTTATAGTAAGGGGTTAGGGTTAGTATGGTAAGAGTATTAGGGTATTAGGGTTAGGGTTAGTGGGGTAGTAAGGGTATTAGGATCAGGGTTAGTCAGGTAGTTAGGGTATTAGGGTTAGGGATAGTGGGCTAGTTTGTCAGGTAGTTAGGGTATTAGGATCAGGGTTAGTGAGGTAGTAGGGGCATTAGGGTGAGTTAGTGTATTAGGGTTAGTAAGGTAGTAAGGGTGTTAGGGTAGGGTTAGTGAGGTAGTAGGGGTATTAGGGTTAGTAAGGGTATTAAGGTTAGTAAGGTAGTAAGGGTATTAGGGTAGGGTTAGTAAGGTAAGGGTATTAGCAATATTGCAGTGCAGTGCCCAGTTTCTTCCTGGAGCTGGAACCAAACTGCAAGAGTGTATCTCAGAGGGCACCTAGTGTTGTTTGGTTTACTTTGTAATGGATATATATATATATATATATATATATATATATATATATATATATATATATATAAACCTTCTATCTCCATTTGGCTGTTGTTTTTATTTTATTCTCATTTCTCTATGTACTGTCTGAGGTTCATAACTGACCAACTAATGAAGTTGGTTCAAAGCCCCAAATGATAAATCTATGATGCTCATTGGTAGGGCCACCAGTTTGTCCCCTTTTGTTTTCTTGCATTGCACTTCAGTCCTCCACCAGCTAGAGGTCGCAGTAGCCTCTTTGTCAGGTGACCTGAGCCAACTGTGTAATCAAATGCTTTAAATTATGAATTGCTGTGCTACTCAAGTTCTAAGTAACAACGAAAGCCACTAGACCCTGTAGCTCTCCAGGAACAGAAGGGCGGACCACATGGGTGCTTCCCAATACTCAAAAAATGTATCCTCCTTTCCTCCACTACCACCTCGTCTCCTCTGTGCCGTGGAAACTAATATTTGTGTCCTCCCTCCAGTGTCCTAATATCGGAGGAGGCGAGCGAACCGGCATCAAACTTGTCTCCTCACCTTCTCCTGGTGAAGGATACATCGATGTATGCCACCGTGGAAGTCTTTTGACATTTCTGGGCGACATCATTGTGCTCACGCCCACAGAGATCGAAGGGCCATCCCACAGAATCTGCCATCCAAACTTTAGAAAGCAGAGATGGTGGAGAACTTGAATTTCCCAAATTATGCAAGAATTATGCAAAAATACCTACAACGGATTATAGTATATCAGTTCATTTTTGTGACTCTAAACATAAATAAGTATGCCAGCTGCCATTATTTCAGTATTTGAATATGCATGACAGAATTTATTCAACCAGCCATTTACAAAGAAGCGCATTTATTACCAACCAATTTTATTTTAGATCTTCCCAGTGTTTCATGTGAACACTGAACATTGGGAAACGATACAACAACTCAGATAATATGAAGAGACGTATCCGTTTCAATAGCCTACGGAAATGTTTCTGAATTAGCCTACGTGAGATGCAATGAACTGGCAATAGAATGTCGGCAGTGTGCGGCAGTGTACTTTAACGGCTAAGGAACTGCTCTTGTAACCGAATGGTCACGGGTTCGATTCCTGGGTAGGACACTGCCGTTGTACCCTTGAGCCAGGTACCTAACCTGCATTGCTTCAGTATATATCCAGCTGTGTAAATGGATACAATGTAAAAAAAAAAAAAAACACATTTTTTAAATGCTATGTAAAACTTGTGCAAGTCGCTCTGGATAAAAGCGTCTGCTAAATGCCTGTAATGTAATGTAGGCCGTTGCAGAATAGCTACATATTAGGCCTGTATGTAGTGAATTAGTCGTCCCCTGTATGTTAAGACGTCAGGCACATTGGAATTTTGCAATTACAGTTAATTGTTATGTTTGTATATTATGATGAGATGTTTACTTTAATGTTGCAGATTATATTATATATATAATATATTAATTAGCGTCTTGACGCAAACCACAGTGTCAGGTTCATGCTTGTACAGGCTGCTGTGCATACAGCTATTTGTATTCGAAACTTACAGCAAGCTATTTTGCAGCTTTAAATGCGCTGATCACGTGGAAGGTCTGTGATTGGCTACGGGGCTGTTTGTGGGCTCGGTCGAAAAGATACACTTATGACAGGGCAATTTCATCAATGGGCGACGTCGACTTTGATAACGGAGAAGCAGATGAGCCACCCCGATTTTCTTCACTCCTCCTCAGTCTCTCCTTTCCTCCTCTCGTCTCCTCTCCTCCTTTACTCCACATACTTTCGGCTAGGAGACGTGTGGTAGCAGGGGAGTGAAGGAAAGGAGGAGAGGAGTGGTAGTGGGGGAGTGGAGGAGAGGAGGAGAGGAGTGGTAGTGGGGGAGTGGAGGAAAGGAGGTAAGGAGGGGAGTGGTAGTGGGGGAGTGGAGGAAAGGAGGAGAGGAGAGGAGTGGTACTGGGGGAGTGGAGGAAAGGAGGAGTGGAAGTGGGGGAGTGAAGGAAAGGAGGAGAGGAGACGAGTGGTAGTGGGGGAGTGGAGGAAAGGAGGTGAGGAGAGGAGTGGAAGTGGGGGAGTGGAGGAAAGGAGGTGAGGAGAGGAGTGGTAGTGGGGGAGTGGAGGAAAGGAGGAGTGGTAGTGAGGGAGTGGAGGAAAGGAGGTGAGTGGTAGTGGGGGAGTGGAGGAAAGGAGGAGAGGAGTGGAAGTGGGGGAGTGGAGGAAAGGAGGAGAGGAGTGGTAGTGGGGGAGTGGAGGAAAGGAGGAGTGGTAGTGAGGGAGTGGAGGAAAGGAGGAGAGGAGTGGTAGTGGGGGAGTGGAGGAAAGGAGGAGAGGAGTGAAGAGTAATGGATCGCACCCACTGGTCCTGCCTTTCTTAGACTTACATCCACGTTCACTTTCCGTCCCGACTCTCCCCATATTAGATCAACAAATTGTTTTTTATGAACGTCTCAATTAGAAACTCAATTAGTGCAATTAGCCACTTGACTGTGCCATTGGAGTGCCTACGGGGACCCCTGGAGGATAACCACTGAAATACAAGTTTAAATCCCTGCAGGTCACAAGGTGGAGACAAACTGGTGGCCCTACTCATTGGTATGTGGAAAATAGATTTTTTTTTTTTTTTTTGCTGTTCCTTAGAATTCCATTGTACACAGATGCAAGGTTTATGCACAGCCCTGTGTGTTTATTAAATGCTCAGATTGATTTCAGGTTTTCTGGGTTGAAAACAAAATCGATTGGGCATTTGGAAGTAAGCTCCCAGGAAAGTGTTTTGTTTTTGGTCTACCGAGCACACGGCACGGAGTAGGCTACTGGGACAGCCCCATCGTAGTGGCTTTGGAGGTGCTTGGTGCGGCCAACCAACCACTTTCCCTGTGTTTATGTTTGCTCCTGAAACTGCACTGGGTGTCTTCAGAAGGAGTCGATTCTGTTGGAGGTTACAGTGAGAAATCGGTGTGTTTCGAGTGTGAGGGTTTGGATGCAGATATTATTGGACAGGTGCTTGTTTTTTGTTACAGACTTTTAGCATCCACCGCGTCTGTTGGAAAAAAAAAAAAAAACTACATTTCATGGAGTATTTATTTTTGTTATTTCATTAAAAGTGTTAATCAAACCTGCATAAATGTATAAAATAAAGTATATTTTATCTATTTTAAGAGATATTTTGTATTTAACCATAATATTTTATTTGCTCGCTTAAAATCAAGCTTGAAAGTATCACATGCTTGTATATTCCCACTATAAGAATATATAATTTTCTATGATAGTGCTTTCTAAAGGATGACTTAGGTAAGAAGTTCAATTTAAATGCAAAGGGGACTGCAGTGTGCCTTGAACACACTATAATTACTGAAAAGGATTTGGTTTATTGTAGAGAACCTATACATCCAAATTAATACTAATAGTATTAATAGTAGCCATTAAGCAATGCGTTTTATGTGCTGTAATAAGAAAATTATCCGCTGTAGGAATAAAAAAATGTTTTTGATAAGTCTCCATAGTCTTTATATCAAATTTATTTGCTCATCTCAATTATGGATTCACGACTGTGGGTCTTTTTTAATATTTCAGCGTCATGTTATGTACTGTTATGTTTCAAAGCCACATATCAACAGTCTGAAACAGTAAGAGTATACAGTGCATCATTGCGCAGAAAATCGAACCCAAACATGCTTGCGTTCAGTAGTGTGCTTGGGGGTTTGACTTCCTGTCTACGACACAGTCACTTAGTCGTGATGTGTATCATATGAAGACATCGAATATGCACATTAGTGATGTAGATCAGGTGTGTGTTTACTGTAACACGAATGCTTTTACTGTTAATTTACTGTTACAAATAGTTTTTACAAAATATACTGTATGCCGTTAGCTCAGACTTTAAGGAATTAGAACGACTATTGATTATCTTCAGCGTTTTACAAATTAATAACATCTACCTGACAGTTTTGTGCAATATTATTATGGCCATTTTTTAAAGGTATGGAATATTACTCTGGCTTAATTTTGCCATGTATTAAGGGAAACTCATTTACTGGACATGACATTACGCTGTAAGGTTGTGCAATAGCAGCTCCTATCTGTTTTCACAGAAACAGTAGAATTTACAAACTGCAAATGTTTTGAACCATTTCTGAAGCTGGGGAAACGGCACTGGACACGGCATTGTGGTTTTCCAGGACCACAGACGTCACCGCATTTCTTTTTCCGCTAAAATCTAAGATAACAGAGAGCTGCGTGGCAGTTGTGCGCTACCATGACAATCGTTTGTACTCGTCTATTAAGTTTGCGAGCAGAAGTAGGACATATTGGGCACATTTCACATACTGGGACGAGGACAGCCGTTGATGTACCGGACTGGTGTTCTGACGATGGTCGGTGTACGTCAGGGCCCTCGAAAAAGCAGTGATGCGGTCACCAGCCAATCGAGCGTGAGAAAAGTCCCCCCGAACCCTGCCCACCCAGCTGTCAATCACATAAGCCCCTCCCCCTGGCACGCCAGGTGCACCGTTGGAACGAGCTGTCGTGATGAATCTTTTATATTACAGGTTACGTGCAACATTTAAAAAAATTATGCACATCTTGGGGTAATATTTTCTATTTTCATATATGAAATTTAAGTGCTTTTTTTGTACTTGCAGGTATCTTTTTTTTCTCTTCCTTGCATGAATTCGGAGTGAGTGGAAGAAGAAGAAAAAAAACGGAAAAGATTTGCATATATTTGCATTTGGTACTTTAGCAATCTGCCCAATAAGCAACCATTATCTTTCATATTGCATATTTTTATTTACAAAAACTATGCCAAGTATTTAAATCAGAAGCTACTATTTTTAGAGAATACTAAAATGGGAACTCATTTTTTTTTTCCTTCGAGGCACATCAGTACAGTACCTTTGTATTAAGGAACATGAAAATGAGCATAACAAACAGTCATATGATTGTGCTTCTGTTGTACAATACTGCAGTCTAATTCATAAATAAACTCTTTGCATGAAGGATTTGTTTGTGCTGACTTTATTACGCAAAATTGAGCGGTAATCTGCACGTCGGTCTCTGCTAATCATGCTAATCGCGTTCAGACTCGATGCGTTTATCCTGCGGGTGTGTTTGGCCTACTGAGTCTGCGTACCTGTTCAGCTGCCACAGCAATAGATGCAGCTTTGGCTCTTTGGCACCCCCTTGTGATCACTGAGAGGAAAAGGGTGTTATTCACACGCATTCAAAATCTGGATTAAAACCAGGTCTGGATATGAACAGCTTCAGTCTCGGTTACCACTGAACACTGACAGAATAATTATATTAAACTAAATTTATTTGGCAGACGCCAAATATCCAAAGCAACTTACGATAAGTGTGTACTGAAGGACACTGGAACAATTACAAAACACAGGCCCAAAAAACTACAATACTCATTATGTAAGCATTGGCTAGGTTAGAAAGTAATGTTAAGTCAAACTATGAGGGATGACAACGACCTACAGCATCAAGATAATGATACAAGTTCAATATAAGAGCTGGATGGAGGTACATGTAATATGAAAGTGGTACAGGACGTCCATGGGCATTACCTAGTCAGTGTTACCTATGTATATTTTAAAAAGAAATCTTCTTTCACGCACATGCAATTAATCCTATTTGTTATC
>CM045890.1:3356776-3376776 GCA_025169545.1 Anguilla japonica | reverse complement strand
GTGCTGTGTTGTGTGTTGTGCTGTGCTGTGCTGTGCTGTGTTGTGCTGTGCTGTGCTGTGTGTGATGTGTTGTGTTGTGTGTTGTGCTGTGCTGTGCTGTGCTGTGTTAAATCCACTTCACCGGTGAAGACACAGTGCTCAATGTAAAGAATAAGTACCATTTTATTAATCGTTCATCGCTGTGCTGTGTGGTCACAGTAGCTAGGGGCATGTAGACTACAGACAGGACTAAAACAATCACCCTGATAAACTTTTGGCAGACAGAAGATTTCAGGTAATATTACAGGGGAGGTTATCCCAAAAATCATATCACCTTTGTGAAAGAAAACAATGGTCATTGATTCCTGAGAAGACCTTTGTGATCTGAGACATAGTGCTCACTCTACTCGGGGAAATGTTTTGAAAAGGCAAAGTCTCTGACATCACCGAGATCCATCTTCTAATAACTTCTGCAATATTTATATTTATTTCTCTGCACAGACTACATTTTAATCTCACTCTCATTCATTGCATAGGTGCTATTATTTTATCTTTCAGATCCCATTTAATTTGCCTGATTCACTGAAGTCTTTGATCTCAGGTAAAATGGTGTTGGGTGTATTGTTCGTGTAGTAAATTCAATCTTATTCTGTCCAATCCAATTCTTGCAACAGTCTCAGGGATGGCAATTTTCTTACAGCTGTCTTTACGAATAATTTCTGTAGCAACTACCCTTATAGAGTCTGAAACTTACACTTTACTTTAGTTATGTTTTTGAATTATACGTGAATAACTCCAAAACACTGATTTGAGCTTATCTGTGAAATTTCTATCAAGAAAATATTGAATAGAAGCCAGTTTATCACTGACTGACCCTGTTAAATTCAGAAAGATAGCACCAGCAGTGGATAAGCACTACGACCTCAAAGTAAGAAAGTTCCGGGTTCGAATCCTGGCCGAGGCCTTTCTGTGTGGATTCTGTGTCCGTGTGGGTTTCCTCCAGGTACTCTGGTTTCCTCCCACAGTCCAAAGACATGCAGGTTAGGTTAACTGGGGGGAGTCGTCAACAGGGCACTGCTGTAAATGAGCACGCATGCTCAGTTGACCTGTCCTGTACGCATTGAGGTTAATGAATAAACAAGTATGCACTCGATAGTGTGCATCACGGCCACACGCTGGCGCACTTCCTGCTACTCTGCCTGGTCTCGTGTCCTCGGTCCGTTTCCACAGAAGAAGCTGCCAGTAAGGACTGCTGCATAAACACCGGGCTCCACGCCTTGTATGGTCTGGATCAGCGCCGGTGATCAGTAACTGTGTGTTTACCCACGGCGTGCGCTTAGCTTAGCCCAACGTCAAGCGACTGCGTAGGCATCGCATCGGGTAGGCTGTGCTGCTTACATTAGTTACATTACAGGCATTACAGCAGACGCTCTTATCCAGAGAGACTCACACAACTTTTACACAGCATTCACACTGCATCCATTGATACAGCTGGATATATACTGAAGCAAAGCAGGTTGAGTACCTTGCTCAAGGGTACGACGACAGTGTCCTACCAGGGAATCGACCTGCAGGTTACAGGACCAGCTCCTTACCCATTGTACTACACTGACACCTACATCTGACCTCTACTTCTACACACACTATGTATTTTGTATCTCTGTGTCTCAAATCACACGACGCACAATCCCGGCTCAGTGTGACGTCAGAGCTCGGTTTGCGCGCGCTTCTCACACACGCCGCATAATGGGCTCACATTTCTCGCTCTCGTTGGTCGTAATTCCTTGACATGTACAGAGCACGTGGGACCAGGAACCGTGAGAATCTAAATCTACTTTCGGCCAGCGTTGCAAAACTCTGAGCAATTAGAGTTAAAAAAAAAAAAAAAAATGGATTCGAGCAATGCACAGTTGGCGTGGGACTTGAGCGGTTCTTTGACTGCTGAAAACACATCCCAGCATGCATTGGTCGAGCCTCACTAGGAAATTGCCACACGGTGGGACTAATTTGCGGTGTACTGTGAGAGTCTTGCGGTGTGGCCGGAGTGGGTGTGAAATTAAAAGATTGGGTCCTGTATCTAATTAGGCACACCCCTTGGCATATCCATTAGAAAGCCATACCCACCCTGAAACTTTGATGACTTGCAAAATTACCTTTAAATAATTTTACCGGGCATTTCTCTTAGATTTGTCTTTAGTGTATCATGTATGCATTGCCACTTCTTTTATAATTTTTTTAAATTATTATAGCCATTTAATTTGTATTTTTTATTTTGCTTTTAAAGATTCTCTCTCTTTCTTTCATCTGTGTGAAGTACTTTTATCTGGACTCCCTTAAAAAAAACCCAAACATACAGACATGCAAGAGAACACACAAAGACCAAGCACCAAACTAAGGAAAATCAGGAACTTAAAAACACCGTGAGACACACGCTGACATTTTACTGAAAACAAGGAGATATGTGCGGAATGTGAAAAATCAATTATCCAATCATAGTACAGCAAATGATAGTAGACACGAGACAGGAAACACAGGGAAATCAAAGGAACGGGGTGAGAACTAAAACAGGGCATTTAGGGGTCAGGAACTGGAGCGGTGACATGTGACGTGTGCGTGTGCGTGTGTGTGTGTTTGTGTACGTGAGTGTCTGTGCCTCTGCGTGTGTGTGTGTGTGTGTGTGTGTGTGTGTGTGTGTGAGTGTGTGTGTGTGTGTGTGTGTGTGTGAGTGTCTGTTCCTCTGTGTGTGTGTGTGTGTGTGTGTGTGTGTGAGTTTGTATGTATGTATGTGTGTGTGTGTGTGTGTGAGTGAGTGTGAGTTTGTGTGCGTGAGTGTCTGTGCCTCTGTGTGTGTGTGTGAGTGTGTGTGTGTGTGCTTGTGTGTGAGAGTGTGTATGTGTGCTTGTGTGTGTGTCCGTGTGCATGTCTGTGTGTGTGTGTGTGTGTGTGTGTGTGTGCCCGTGTGCGTGTGTGTGTGTGTGCGTTCTACATTTGCTTTTTCTGTGACTAACCTCTGTGTGTAAGCAGCATAGAGACTCACTGTGACAGTGAAAGGTTGTTCAGCGAAATCTATTATTGCTACAAATGCAGGGTGTAGCCAGAATGCTTGATATATAGATTTTCGTAGTAATGGTTTTTTTGTACGCAGCTACAACATCTGCATTACATCAAACTAAAGACACTTACATGCTGCCGTTCGGTGCTTAATCGATGACGTGTGTTAATTTACCGGCATCTCGTAGGACGAACGCCGTTCCAGCGATTTTTCCATGGTAGTGGTCTGTAAATAGCACACCACAATTACAGTCTATTGAGCCGTTATTTAAAAGCAGCGGTTTCAATTAGTTATCTGAGGGCATACATTTTAGCACCCGGTGAATAGGAATTGTTTTACTGCCATTTTGTAGCCAATCGTGTGCGGTTTACGTTCATTCAAAGACATCAACCTGTGATTTGCATTACATTCATTATTTAAACATCAAATAAATGGGGGAATAGACTAAACAGGAAATAAACTTCTGTATCAAAACTGGAGGTGACTTCTGTGAATGGATGACAAGAGCTCATTCAGCATATGTCCCTAGCTACTATCCAACATATAAATGCAAATAAAAGTGTTTGTTGTTTTTCAAGGACAAAGAAGGAAATTGTAAATTGTAAAGTCTGAACCCCAGCATATCTCATCTGGCCACAAGGTCAGAGGATATATATAACTATTTGTAAACGTGCCTTTTTTTTTTACGAGTTTAATACAAACAATAAGAAGTGATATTAGTTCTTTCTTCGACAGATAAGATGCTGGTGGCCTTAAGACTCTTCCTGTTTTATGGTTATTGTTTTGTATTGCACTGGTCAGAATTGAATTTGATGCTGTGAGATTGTTTGCTGCTGCATCTTAGCCAGGGCTGGCTTATAATGAGATTTCTATCTCCGTATGAGTCACCTGGGTAAAGAATAACAAATGAAGTATTCCAATTAAAGACACAATACTGCATTTACTGCCTACAGGAATAGCCCATTGGCTGGTCTTGGTTTAACCATTCAATTAGACACTTCAGCAGAGCATCAATCTTAAGTCTGTTGCCAAGGATATGAACACTGATATGATTACTAATAGGCATAAAGTGCACAGTACTGAATTAAGAGTTTACACAGACCTCGCTAACTTCAGGTTGTCTCGCGTCGTCCTGTAACGGCACGTTTCAAACAGCCACCAGGCCGGTTTGAACACCGGACTCGTGCGCGCGCGCGCGCCTGCAGACCTCGGGAAATGACCGCTTTCTCTTTAAATGTGAGACAGCGTTCACCCCGCTCCTCCGTTCGACGGCGTAATAGCAACTGGAGTCACTGCACGGAGTTGGTGGCACCGCTGCCAAATAAAACAAAACTCAGGAGAAGGACGGAATACTAAGAGGTACTGTAAACAAAACAGATGTCAGTATGAGATATACTTATTAAAGAAACACCGAGTCATGTTGTAGCACGTGATCAACAAGTTTTCAAGATTTTCCTCGGAAACAAACGACGTTTATCACAAAATACTGAAGAGGAGTCTCACTTTTCTGACTTTATATTACGACTTGAGAAATCTGAAATTGAGAGGTACGTCATGTGTTTAATAAATCAACAATTATTATTATTATTATTATTATTATTATTATTATTATTATTATTTATTATTATTATTATTATTATTATTATTATAGTAGATATATAATTATTTTCTCCCCCAATAGCATTGTCAAAGTAGGCAATTGTGAAAGCAAACAACTACCAACTAACTAAGTGTATATTCATGTAATAGAAAACAGATGGTATTTAAAAAAATACGCAAGTGACGGTATCCGTGTGCATGTGGCTAGCGTAGGGTTTGTGCTATGATCTATAGTTTCAAGTTTTCGCTCTTCTGTAACTGGATGTCACTTAAAAGGGATGTGCGTTTCGCACAGAGAAAGTAAGCCTTCTAAACAGGTGTCCTGCAGAAATGGTGGCATGGTACCTAAACTGGTTTCTTTACGCGTTTCTGCTGAATTGCCTGGAAATACCCGGTTTGCCATCGGTGGCCAGTTGCATTTAACGTGTCAGTATTTTTAGCGGTTGGGAAATTGGAGACTGCACGCGCTTGGAGCGAAAGCGTTTTTTCATGCTTCAGTGCGGAGCTAGTCTCCCCAATATAAAGTTACCCGCAAGTAATTTGCAACCACAAAACACTAAACCGTCGTTACAACAAAATGCCTATGATACACGCTAATACATTTTATATTCTTGATTCGTCTTAATTTTCGTACTGAATGGACATTTATGAGTCGGTGCAGGTGTGCCGCGACCTCGGTTATTACAAGAACAGCCTATGATTACAGAAACAACAAAGCTTTTGGTGGAAATCTCATCTCATGACAAGTTTTACGTTGTGGAAGCAATGAAAAGCTGTGAACTCTCGTAATACCGACGAGTCTGTGAAAAAATCACTTGTAACAGAAATATTTTAACCTGGGGATAACTAAACAAAATAAACTTATAAAATGTATTTTTTTAACAGAGTATTGTGGTCAGAATCAAAAAGTGATGAATATGCGGAGAGATCATTTCGTTTATATTTTGAGTATTTGAATTGGGACAGTGATTGTAGAAACCATTGGTGGGTTTATAGAGCAAATGTCAACATATCCATATCAAGTGCCCCATATGCCTCCTTGTATATATATATATATATATATATATATATATATATATATATATATATATATATATATTTATATTATATTTTTTTTTTTTTTTTTTTTTTTTTTTTTTTTTTTTTTTTCCAAAGGTCGGGTGTGGGACAGGGCGGGGCAGGGAAGAAGGATGGGGTGGGGTCGGGTGGGGCTAGGTGGGGCGGGGCTAAGAGGTAGCTTGACTTGGTTTCCCCTACCTGTATGCTAACATTTTCCATTAAAAGACAGAAGTGGTCCTGGAGCAGTGGCTCAGTTCTGAGAAGCTTTATAAATGTGGGCCTAGGATTCCTCTGGGTAGTAATGGCATTAGTTGGCCAGTAGGGGGGTGCTTGTCACCCAGGGCCTAATGAAAGCCCAATCACCCACTGCAGGAATAGGAGAGACTGTGCTCTGCGAGACACCATCTTATCAATGGGACATTAGTCGTGTTTGCTGGTCTTCGATGCGTTTCAGCACTTCAGTGAGTAATAGTTTTAGTCACTGATCGGCTAAAGAATACACTCCTGGTTTGCGAGGTCTAAATTCCCATGTGGAAAAAATAGTATATTGCACTATATTTGATAAACTTTATACTTTAAGTATTCATAAATATATATGATATAGTATTCTTCCGTTATACTACAGCATACTATTTTTTCACAGGGGTTGGCTCTCTCTCTCTCTCTCTCTCTCTCTCATATATTGCTCAGTGATATTAATTTAGCTGCTTCTTCATAACGTGTACAGAGTGCCAGCGGACCGTTTGATCTCGAACTTTGATTTGCTCATTTTAATTTGAGTAGATTAATTTGCCGTGTATCTGTGAATGGGATAGGGCCGCGCTGGATGTTAGCATCTAATCTCACAGCTCTATTTTGGACCAGCGGTGGTGGTTGAAATGGAACCAGAACAGGCGTCTGAAAGGCCTCAAAGCGCTCTGTAAAGTTACGCTTTATTGGTTGATTTAATACGCCTCTGTGGGGGGAAAAACAACTCCAAGACAAATATGTGAGAAGAGTAAAGAAAAGAAAAAAACACTAGATTAAAATAATTGATTTTTTTGGTTAAAAACCACAACACTGCATTGAAGTGCATCTTTATCTTGTCTTTATCAATTATGCCCCGATTGAGTACCAACAAGTATGGCAAGTCACAATCACTGCAATATTGGAACACTGGGCTCAGATGGGGGCCGTTTCTTTCTTCACTTAAGGTTTTCTATTAATGGATTATCGTTAGACATGCTCCATAAATGCTGTGATTCTATTATCACACAGTGCAGTCTCTTCTGTAAACGAGCGTGATGAACAAAACATCTGACTGGAGTTACGATGTGGTCACACCCTCATTCCTGCGAAGAGGCAGTCTTGTTTTGTTCAGCCACGACCCTGGGAGAGTTCACCAGATTCACTGATGTCATCGAACACAGCACTCCTGCACAGCCTGATCTGAAGGCGTACTTTGCAGGATTTTTGCTTTGAAAATATTTTGAGCTAACCAAGTCACATCTGTGATGCACTGGCAATCTCTGTCTTTATGCACATTAGCCGAATTTGTGCACCGTTACTCATATTTGTTACTTTAAAATGTGTTCAGGATGTTTTTGGGCACGGCACAATTTTCTGTGTGTGTGTGTGGGGGGGGGGGGGGGGGGGGGGGTGACTACAGAGCCTCTGGTTGGGGATCAGATTTGTGGTTTGTTGTTATAGCTAGCTAGCTAGCTGCTACAATGGCCCAGATACAGCAAAGCAAAAAAGACAATCCGACGGGGCTTGTTCAAGGACCAGAGTTAACTCTGGAATTGCTTTTCCTTGGTAGCGTCAGGTGAAGTTTGCAAAGGGGATGAGAAGTGACATTGATGACCGAATTGAGATGACGGGGTTGAAGATGGAGGAGGTGACTTCTTTGATTGTGAACACAGGACCACAGCACTTTAAAAAAATCCTGCATAGTATGCCTTTAAGGCAGGGGTCCTCAATCTTATCCAGAAAGGGCCGGTGTGGGTGCAGGCTTTTGTTCCAACTGGGCAGTTACACACCTCATTCCACTAATCAAGGTGCTTAGCAAAGATTCCAAGGGGTTGATTAGCAGAATCAGGTGTGTAACTGCATGGTTGGAACAAAAGCCTGCACCCACACCGGCCCTTTCTGGATAAGATTGAGGACCCCTGCTTTAAGGCCTAATCCCAAGCAGGAAGTCTCAGGCAATCTTACATCACTTTAGTGTTTATGTCCTTTTGGTAGACCCACTCTCATCCAATGGTTTTTCCCAGCCTTTGTGCTTCAGTTCCCTTACAAGAACAGAAAAGTCTCGTCTGATGTTATGTACAGAAACCAGGAGGAATATTTGCTCCACAGAAACTCAATCTGCCAAAAATGGAGGTAGTTTATTCGTTACAGTACACAGCCTTGTAAAAAGCAGACCTGAGTCAAATACGTATTTGTTTTGGATTCAAGTACTTTTCTGTGCTCTGTTGATCTTGCCTGGTGTAACTGAGCCTGCCAATATGATCAGAAGGTGGGGTTTTGCACTTTTTGACAGTATTTCATTGGTTCCAATACACCAGACAAGATCAGTAAAGCGTAGAAAAGTATTTGAATCCAAAACAAATACGTATTTGACCCAGGTCTGGTAAAAAGCCTTAAAAGGTGCAGTGAGGTTTCAGCCCTCCTGACTTTCTTCCTAATACTCCCATCTTCTTCAAAATTCCTTTGTTATAAATGCTGTGTATGCATTGCAGGTGGCACCATGTGTGACTGGTCACACCTGCAGTGTACACAGTCAAAATGCTACCCTTCTCTTCTCCTCCTTCTTCGGCTCAAGATTGTTTGTGCTGTTGGAACAGGCGCTCAGTTCCCTGCACGGTCAGTGTTTGAGTGAGCTTAGTCTGCAGCTAATAGGCTGTAGGCCACAGTGACACGTGACAGTAATGGCCGTCTTGATGTTGTAGCTCTTCATCATATCTCTCTCTTGTAATCATGCCTCACTTCTAGTTTGACTTGCTATGCAACTTGACTGATTTAGCCTATGTTTACCTGCAGCTCTACATCAGTCAATGTGGAGCTCTAAATCAGTCAATGCAGCTCTAAATCAGTCAATTCAGCTCTAAATCAGTCAATTCAGCTCTAAATCAGTCAGTACAGCTCTAAATCAGTCAGTGCAGCTGTAAATCAGCCAATGCAGCTGTAAATCAGTCGTTTCCAGCATGGACTGAATCTCTCTGCTGTTTATGCCTTGCACTCTGTCGCAATCTTTTAGGGATGCGATGTTCTAATTATACTGTTCGTCTTGTAATGGAAAAATATGAGGACAGAACGGAGCTCACTCAGCTGAGTTTGGTGTTTATTTCTCTCACTCTTAACTTGGTAAACCTGATCCCTTGGAATAAGTGAGTGTGCTGGGTCATTATGAACTGGTTTTTAAGGTTTTCATTTTGTTGGGTAATTTTGATGGATGCTGGAGCATCTTGTTGAGGTTCAAGTCAACTGGATTGTGCCACATAGCAGAAAGCAAAATAAATAAATAAATAAATAAATAAATAAATAAATAAATAAATAAATCACTTCTGGAACCCTGATTTGAAAAGTTTCCTACTGTTAGAGAGAAAAATTATATTTGGAAAGTTCCGGTCATATGGTGAGATAGGGGTTACATTGCATTGTAACAGTGTGTTTTATGCATACAGTGACATTGTCAGTGTTAATTCAACTCCAGAGGTGTTAATGTGAGCCCACTGGTAGAGAGGGTGTTTTGCTGAGTAAGCCAGCCCGTCCAGACCAGGTTTCCATAGCAATATATGGTCCAAGAATTGAAGTACTAAGGTCATGCTGTACCTCTTGCGACAACAGCAGTTACAACAACAGCAGTAACAACAACAACAATAACAACATAAACAGCTACAACTACAGCAACAACAACAGCAACAATAATATTAATATTAACAACAACATTAACAATATCAACAGCAGCAGCAACAACAACAGCAAGAACAACAGGAACAACAGCAACATTAACAACAAAAACTACAATGTTAACGACAACAGCAACAACAAGAACAACAGTAGCCACAGCAACAAAATTAACAACATCAACAGCAACAACAGCCAGAGTAACAGGAACAACAACAATATTAAAAACAACAGCAACAACAACTGCGACAACAACAGCAATAGTCACAGCAACAACAACATGAACAGAAATATTAACAACATCAACTGCAACGACAACATAACAACAACAACTGCAACAACATTAGCAGTAACAACAACATCAAAAGCAACAAGATAATCCCCCCAATATGTTTTAAGGAGGCTTCCCGGAAACTTGGTGTAAACACCACGCACAGGCCCCACCACGCATACCAGCTAATTAACAGCAGATCGACAAACTAACACTGGCCATGTATGGAGCAGTCTGTGACCGTGCAGGCTCCGAAACCTCTTGTAGATAAAGAGATTAAAATGTCTGAGACTTTGTCAGATTTTGCGACTCTTGCGCTAAGTACCGTGTGTACGATGCAAACAGTGAAGGGGTCGTGGTGAAGCAGGGGTGTGGCGATAACAGGCGCACAGTTTTGGGGTAAATAAGTGAGCAGCGGTGGCCTTGTTCATGAGCGGGCGAGTGCGAGCGTGCACACTGGCTCTCAGAGGCTCGGGGGGATGCTCTGCCAGGTTTGTTATGCACACGGGACATCTTGGCGTCCTGCTGCGTCGGTGTCTCTGGCGTCCGAGCTTCATTGTCTCGCCCCCCTGGTGCTAATACTTTTCCTTTTATAGGAAAACATTCGCATAGGATGCCTGGGATACCAGGACTGGGCGGACAGAGAGAGGGTGTTTTTGGCACAGAACCTTGGGGGATCCCTGTAGGACAGTGCTGCCCCCTCTTGGTAGGGAAGGCGTACTACAACCTCACCTCGACATTAGCTGCTCCGCTCCACCCTCTCTCTCTCTCTCTGCTTTCTGTTCTTTTTAGGAAAAGGATAAATTTTGTTTTTGGACTCTGAGGCGAGGCTTATTTTATATCCTGTAGTTCAGGAGTTTTCAACCTTTTTTGATCCAGGGATTCCCACGCAGACTCAAAGGCATGTAGGGGACCCCCATCATCAAGCTAAAAAAAGGTGCCGTAAAAAAAACGGATTTATATTTTAAAATATTTCTGAAAATCTATACGTAAGCATATATCAGGTCTGGCCAGAGGCACTTCCTGCACTTCATGGACCCCCTGTGGAGACTGTAGATAATTCAAGGTTGTGGTTCCTAAATTTCTGTACCCATGACCCACTTATTGTACCGGCCCCAGTTTACAGTCTCTCTTTGAGTGGCCAGCGTCCTGTAGAGATCCCAGTTTACAGGTAATGAGGGGTCATTTCAGTCTGGGTTTAAAGCTAGTCCTCGGTTTGAGGGGTCATTTCAGTCTGGGTTTAAAGCTAGTCCTCGGTTTGAGGGGTCACTTCAGTTTGGGTTTAAAGCTAATCGTAGGACTGAACCTGGCTCTGAGGTTTGGAAATCGTGTGCCGCTTTTCCAATTTGAAGATATTAGCAAAACCACAAGGCTAAGGCCTTGTCTATCTGACTGAGGTTGAACCTTTAATGTTGGCTGGATTATTTTAATGTGATACTGACTGATGTGGCAGCTGGAGTTCTCGATGGACTCCCAACACGTTCAGAATGTAGCAACCAAGTGCTCTCACACACAGTCTTTGGACTGTAATGTCCTAATGCTATATTGGCTACCCTTCAGGTTCACGGTCTGCTTATAAAATCAACATCTCACTTTATATTATATTACATGGCCTCGTTCCCCTCCTTAGCTCTGACCCTCTTGGATTGGCTAATTATTGGCTAATTTGCCTCGGGTGCTTTCTGGCTGATTGCTTTAGCATTTCGGCTGTGTTTCATGAGTTATATTGCTGTTTGTTTAACCTTAAATTTCTTCTTGTGAAATTCCCTGAATTAATTATCATGTTGTAAATTGATATTTAATTTTGACATATTTTATTGTGGGTTAATGGTTTTACTGTCCCCTTGAAAACAACAGCACTTTGTTTTTTTTCTAATCTTATATTTTTATTTGAGAAAAATATATGAGATCTATTATTTCTATCCTTTACTATCACTCTGTACACATACTTAATTTTCATGTTTTAGTTATTAATGGGGTCTTCTCATAACCTCAGTTGAGGTGGCCATAAGATGTCACTATCTCCGTCCTGCCACTAGAGGGCAGTGTGCGCTGATGAACCCTGTTGTGGAGAGTGCAGGGATTTGATTTGTGCTGAAGCTAACCTCAGTGCAGAGGAACAGCAGGGCCTGAGACACAGGCCTCTCTGTGAATCCTGCAGTGTTCCTGCCCTGCCGTAGAAGAGAATATCTTCTCTTTATTTCCCATCTGACATTGGTCCCCCCCCCCCCTTTTTTTTGAGGAGGGGGGCGGGGGTTATTCTGTCCTGTCCCGCTTGCCCAGAGCTCACACAGAACCTCTTTGATAAGAAGGGGAGCTGTTTTCTCTTTTGTACGGGTACCTTTTGTATTTTGGGCAGCTGTGGGCATTCACTGCTTTTTTTTTTTTAAAGTTTTTTTTTCTTCTTACATCTGCCATCACAGCGTCTTTGTTGAGGAAACTGCTAGGCTGCGGCGTCGTGCTAGGCTAGCTGCACCGAGGCTGCGTTTAAACAAGCTCCTTAGTTTCCCAGCCACTGTGTATTTACAGTGGTCCACTGTTTTGTGGTTTGTTTGCATGGGATGGTGGATTGAATCATGTCATCCCAACCCCAGCTGTGCTCTCTGCCTAAAAGAGGGGCTTCCAGACTTCAGTTCTGGAGGGCTGCAGTGTCTGCTGGTCTAACTCCAATTCTGGAGGGCCACAGCATCTGCAGGTTTAACTCCAGCCCTGGAGGGCCGCAGCATCTGCAGGTTTAACTCCAGCCCTGGAGGGCCGCAGCGTCTGCAGGTTTAACTCCAGTCCTGGAGGGCCGCAGCGTCTGCAGGTTTAACTCCAGTCCTGGAGGGCCGCAGGGTCTGCAGGTTTAACTCCAGTCCTGGAGGGCCGCAGGTCTGCAGGTTTAACTCCAGTCCTGGAGGGGGCGCAGCGTCTGCAGGCTCCGCCCACACGTCCAGAGGCCCCGCCTGCCACCTCGTCTTCATATTCTTGCGCCTTTTAAACCAAGCAAAGCATTTGTTTTGACCCTTCTGTCTATAAATACATTCCCCAAACTCGAGTGTGACACTCTCTCCACCCCCATCCCCTACCCCCTGTCCCCCTCAGGGTCCTAACACTCACACGTGAGGGAAACAGCACACCCCCCCCCCCTCTCCCCCCTTCTCCTCCTCCCCATACCTGGATCAAATCTATCCTTGAAATACTTCAACTTTAAATGCAAGCAGAAAAACACTCTTGCAGATCCCCAGGGATTTTTGTCGAACCGTGTTACCCTAACCAAAACATCACGGTTATGTAATCCACGGAACTATTACTGGTGTCCAAAAGGTTAAGTATTTCACAAGTTTATTTGACCCTGGTGTTTGCTACACTTTGTCTGACGAGTGTCATTTGAATCCAAGATTCCCTTATGTCTCAATCAATGAATAAGTAGAAGTCCTTGCAGCCATGACTTACTGATAAAGGTATGATTTTATATTTATTATGCTTTTATATTTATCTTTTCTTCATTGCTCTTGGTTGGTTATTTTGTTGGTGTGATGAACAAATTCAGACCTGCACTCTTGAAAGAACACTTGAAAAGGCCAGTAGTGGCAAAAAAGGAATGCATTTCAGCATTGGTCGTTTTAGGAGAAACTTTCATTTAAACTATCGTTCTGTTTAAGCCTCACTGCAACCAAATACAGACAAATAAGCTTGCAAAAATCGGGGGGGGGGGGGGGAGGTAGCATGTTGTTGATTTAAGTGCCTCTTACATCTCCAGAGATTTCCCCCAATTTGGGTGCTGTACCTCTGGAGCAACCCACCACCCCCCCCCCCCCCCCCCCACCCTCCAGAATTACCCCCAGGGGAGCGGGAGGGCTGCTGAGGAGCAGCCCTGGTGGAGTGTTGCTCTCACAGCTGATTCGATCCCTCTGAGGTTCACACAAGCTATTTATGGCTGGGCTGTTGCTATGAAAGCCCAGCTCTTCAGGCCTTACATGGCTGCTCCTGTAAAAAAGGGGGTTAGCCCCACAGCGCTAGGCCCTGCCTCCCCACACACAACCACAAACCAGCCTCGGGATCGAGCTGTCACAGACGCCCTGAAGGATGGGAGCTTAACAAAAAAATAATAAAAATATTATTATTTGGGTGGGCGGGTGAGTGGCTTTACACGGTTACTGGACCTGTTGGGACTTCTTCTGGAGAGAAACCCAAGTGACTTTGACTTTGGATTTGCAAATCTAATCAAGAATACCCTGGAATATAACTCTACCTGTAGACTAATCACTTTCTTTCTCTCTCTGTGTTCTCTCTCTTTCTCTGTCTCTCTCTCCCCTCTCTCGCTATCGCTCTCTCTCTCTCTTTTTACTCCCTGGTTTATTTTACCCTCGGGCAGCAAGTGGGAAAGCCCCGTTCTATATTTGTAAGGTCCTGAATCATCGTGATCGCCGGGTCTAGCTGCTTGGCATTGCTGCTGTGGGCGGAAGCCGGTGGCTGCGTTGGGTCACTGCTGTTGGGTCACTGGCGTTGGGTCACTGGTGGCGACTCCTCAGTAGTGACCTCCTCACCTTCCTCCTCTCCCCCCATCCCAAAAAAGGCCAGAGGAGGTACAGAACGGCGTCTTCGTCCTCTTCAAATTCGTGAACTTTCCTTCTGCGGGGGCCGTCCCTTTCAACAGGTCGACTCCCCGCTGCCGCGGCAACCGCCCCCCCCCTCCACCCCCCCCTTCTGCACCCCCCCCAGCCTTAATGCCGTCTCCCGAGAGGTAAGTATGTCTACCAACTCGCCTGACTGATGATCACTAATGACCGTTGCTGTTAACAACTCAAAGTTGCACAAGGCTGTGTTTTGACTCTCGTCTCTGTGAAGCCACACGTGTGTTTTTAACGCAGTTTTGATGATACAGAGGGGCCAGGTTTTTGTTGTTTAGCAAATAGGTATTTTCTTCTTTTTTTCGTGCGTTCAGGGATTGTGCTGTACCAAAATTCCGACTTTTACCAAGTTTCTGGCGGCTGAGTCTCCTCTTGGAGCATTTTTGAATTTAAGTTTTGCTGTAATACTGCAACCCTGTGAAACTCAGCTACCGTGCATGATATTCTTAGCAGGAGCTGATTTTCCCATAATCTGTGTTCTGCACTGTTGGATTTAACAGTGTTTATACAAAGTTATAAGCTGATTAGGGGAACATTGAGCACATTCTGTTTCATGTGGTAAGATAGACTAGCCCTGGCTGTGAGGACTGAGACTGGCTGGTGTTAAAGTGCATTTAAAGGGATGAAATTTAGCGTAAGTGTGGCTAACGGAAGGGCCAAGGCCTGATTGTTCACCCCTTGTGTGTATTCTCTTAATCTTTCTCACGTGTGTCTACTTAGTACACAATAAACAAGGTCCTCCCACTCGCTGTCTCTTTCACACATATGAGCAGAGTTATCCCTCTGCCACACAGAGACTGATGCAGGCACGCATGCGTGCACACACACACACACACACAAAACACACATGCATGCATGTACGCATGCACGCACACACACACATGCACGCACGCATTCAGGTACACATACTCTCACGCACACGTATGTATGCATGCACGCAAACACACATACGATATATGGGGCGATATAGCTCAGGCGGTAAGACCGATTGTCTGGCAGTCGGAGGGTTGCCGGTTCAAACCCCGCCCTGGGCATGTCGAAGTGTCCTTGAGCAAGACACCTAACCCCCAACCTCTAACTGCTCTGGCGAA
Organism: Anguilla japonica; assembly: GCA_025169545.1. Lineage (NCBI taxonomy): Eukaryota > Metazoa > Chordata > Actinopteri > Anguilliformes > Anguillidae > Anguilla > Anguilla japonica. The sequence goes on along the minus strand of CM045890.1, from coordinate 3,361,224 downwards.
TGAGAGGCATCAATTGTAAAGCGCTTTGGATAAAAGCGCTATATAAATGCAGTCCATTTACCATTTACCATTACACGAACATGCACACACACACAAACATGCACATACACACATCCACATACACACAAACATGCACACACATACACACAAACATGCACACACGCACAAACATGCACATACACACATCCACATACACACACACTCGCCCACACACACATGCGCATACACACCTACACAAACACACACAAGCATGCACACGCACACACACGCACACACACACACACACACACACACACACACACACATACACACACACACCTACACAAACACACACACGCACACACACACACATGCACATACACACACACACTCGCCCACACACACATGCACATACACACACACACGCACACACACACACACACACACACACACACGCACATGCACACGCACATGCACACACATGCACACACACACACACACATGCACAAACACACTCGCCCACACACACATGCACACACACACACACACACACACACACACGCACACACCTTTCCCCTGTTTCACGTGCGTGGTGCGTTTGATTGATCTGGCGAGCACGTGACTGCTCTCAGGCTTATTTCTAAGCGCCCTCTGTAAGCCTTGCTCGGCTAAGCAGCCTGTAATTGGCTGACGCTGATCTGATCATGGGGCTTTGGACGGGAGGCAGGGGTCAGCACGTTTCCCCCGGTTACGGTACGGGACCCCTGCGCACCTTCATCGCGACTCCTACCGTGACCCGGGAGACCGGGAACTCCGCCAAGGTGAGAGGGTCGCTCACCTGGAGAAACGATGAGCTGAGGGGTCACGTGATGACCTGGGGGTCACGTGATCTCTTTCCTGATCATTCTGTGCGGGAGTATTCGCTGGCTTATTTTCTGATGGTTTCCGTCTAGTTTCCTCATCACAAAATATGCAAATCCTTGCTACTTTGCCTTCTGTGGTTGGTGGGAGCTGTGAGATGATTTTGGAACGTATTCTGCAGTAATGGTCACTTCTCAAAACCATGAATGGTAACATTGCTGTTCCCAGTCTATTTTATTATGAAGTGTTGTCCACAGCTGTGGTAGGAAGTCGCACAGAGGAAAGGATTTGTTTTGTCACTGGTTGATTTATGCTCTTGAGCCGAAATGGAAGACATACCTTTGGCATCAGTGCTCTTTCAGAGGGGAAAACAGCTGCTCTTGAGCCAAAATGGAAGACGTACCTTTGCCATCAGTGCTCTCTGAAAGGGGAACAGAGCTGCTCTTGAGCCAAAATGGAAGACATAACTTTGGCATCCGCACTCTTTCAGAGGGGAAAAGGTTACTGTCCTCATGTCCTTTTGTCAGATTACTCCCCTGAAACCTTCTGGAAGGATCTGGAATAATACTGCGCAGTCTGACCTCTGACCTTCTCTTGGAGAAAGGCCTCTCGGGCGTTCTGTGCCTGTGAGCGTTTCACCAAATGCGAACTATAAAATCGACTGTCACTCTCTTCTTCATGCGCCACCTCGTACATGTGATGAGCTACTCTGACCAGATGCCGTTCTCTGAATCTGTGCCTTTTCTGTTCCTGTTAAATTTCTGCTCAGCAAAATTCCTGGCGTTAAATCAACGCTGACAGCGTTTACATAGTGTGTACTTATTCTCTCAGAGTCGATTAAACAGTGAAAGTACCGCAGACTTAAATATGACGTTAACACCTGTGAGTCGTCAGTACGTTAAATGAAACACTAGAGCTGTTACAGTGTGAGGGTTACCCTGGGTAATGTTTGTCCGTGGACCTTAGTGAAACATTTATTAGGCGTGATGGTGGAGGGGTACCAGATGTTATCCATGGCACCTAGGGCCGTTGTTAGTCTGCCCCCTGCTGGCGGGAGGTCTGTTAATTTCTCAGATCAGGGGATCATTCGTCAGACCAAAGGGGCTGTTTCACAAAGCAGGATTACTGAGTTACCTGGCTAACTGCACTGAGTAAAACCCGGAACAGCTCTTTTTTCTTCAGTCCATGTTCCAGATTTGGAAGGACTCTGGGTTTTACTCAGTGCAGTTATCCAGCTAACTCAGTAATCCTGTTTTGTGAACCAGGGTCCTGCTTCATGAAATACCCCCCCAGGGTTTCCCTTAGCTGTCCCCCGGACCAGGGCACAGAGACCTGGGGCTGCTGTTATTCTCCCTGAAGCTGGGGTGTCCAAACGTGTCCAAAAAGGGCCGATGTGGGTGCCATGTTTTGGTTTTTGCCCCGCACTAAGACACCTGATTCTATTTATCGATGTCTTGATTGAAGACCATGATTAGTTAATCAATTCAATCAGGTATCGTAGCGCTGGGCTAAAGTAAAAAAACCAGTACCTGCACTGGCCCTTTTTGGATAAGACTGGACACCTCTGCCTTGAAGCGTCTGCTCCTCCGGGTGGGGCGGGGGGGGGGGGGGGGGGGGTGTAAGTGCGCGAGGGCCAGCCCACCCTGTCCCCCTGTCCCGCTGCAGATGGGAATGTTCTTCCTAATAAAGCCCTGTCTTGGGCTGTGAGAAACAGAAGGCCCTCCTCAGGATCTGTTCAATCTCAACACGGGTACAGGATGCACCTCATCCCAAAAAAAGAAAAAAAAAAAAAAAAAAAACAAGCATCAAGCACATTCACACGTAGCCAGTGCCTTGTGAGGGGTCGCTTCACGGTGACCCGTCTGCACGTGGAAGGCTTTGGAAGTAAGGACTGCCAATTCTGTAACACGAGCGAGGGAGAGAGAGACGGAGAGGGAGAGAAAGAGAGAGAGAGACAGAAAGAGGGAGAGAGAGAGAGACATAGGGAGAGAGAGAGAGAGTGGGGGGAGAGAGAGAGAGACAGGAGAGAGAGACAGAGAGTGAGAGAGGCTTACGCTAGCTGCATGTGGGACTCTAAGTCCGGACTGTTTGTATGTCCAGTCTGGTGTTCTCAGGGCTGCTTGGTGGAATCCGTCCATGTTCCGCTCAGCTGTTTCCTGGAGGCTGATATTCATTTGAAAATGAATGTTCTTCTCCTTCTCCAGGTGTTTCAGCACAGTTATCCAGCTAACTCAGTGATCCAGGGGGTGTTTCACAAAGCAGGATTACTGGGTTAGCTGGATAACTGCGCTGAGTAAAACCCGGAGCAGCTTTTTTTTTAACTACAGTCCATGTTCCAGTAATTCTGCTTTGTGAAGTACCCCCCAGGTCTTATTGATCAAGTCAGAACTGTTTACCAAATCTGATCTTTTTGAGAGACTCCCCACAATATTGTTTATAAATAGTCATATTTGTATGTTTACAATAAGCTGCAAGGTCCTTATTTCTGTCATAAAAAGGTGACACAAGACAAAGGAAAAGAATTTAAAGACAGAATATCAAGATGTATGACCAGGTATTGGATATGCACACGTGTGGTCCAAACTGGAATTTCAAATATTCAATTCCATGTGATTATTTGCTGTGTAGGCTTCAAGCAGACAATCAGATGCACATCCCAGATACAGGGGGGGAAATATGATTTCAAGTTGCTTGAAGCTTCCTTTACGAGCAAAGCTGTCATGAATTTTATAAGGTCCCCAGAGCGAAAACATTTAAAGTCGCGCACGGCGTGTATCGTATCGCGTTTCGCACGCGCTCATGTCCGGGAATATTGTGCAACGGGAACGCCGAGAGCGCCTGATATCCATCACAGCCCGAAATGACTTTCACATCGAGCCGCCGGTCGGGAGCTAAGCGCTAAGGGCTAACGGTAAATAAACCAAACCGCGGTGCTGCGATCTATGTGTCTACAGGTTTCTGTGCCGTTTTTTTTTTTTTTTTTTTTTTTTTTTAATCATTGTTTGGTGTGTAACTGACCAGGGGGGCTGGGCTCTGCGTCACGAAGCAGGATTACGGATTTCTCTGGATTACTGGGAAAAAAAAAAACGGAACACCTCCCAAATCTGGAACATGGACTGAGGTAAAAAAAAAAAAAAAAAAAGCTGTTTACTCATCTGGTTACTTAGCTCTGAATTGTTTTATAACTTTGAGATAGAAAAAAACGAATGAAAGTTCAGCAGACTCAATTGCAGCAAACCAGGAATGAGCATGACAGATCTTCATAAGAACTGGAACAGATAACGCCCAGTCTGTTGGATAAGGGACAGATGTTCCCATTGTAATGGGGTTTGGTGGTTGAGGGATCGTTAGACCTGAGGTTGAAACTCCTGCTAAATGGGTTGTAACTGCCCCCTCCTTGTTCTGTTGATTGCTTAATTGGACTCACCTGGACAGGAAGTTGAGTCGGAAAATGCCGGCCTAAGTGTTAGTCAGCCACTAATTGAAGGGTGAGGATTTCTCCCTGTCCGTCAGTCTGTCTGGTGTTTTGGTCTGGTTTGGTTTTGGGCTGTTTGTGGTTCCTTTACACCCCCCCCCCCCCCCCCCCCCCTCGCCTGAGAATGGTCATC